>OX465262.1:498243-720446 GCA_949987775.1 Aproaerema taeniolella | reverse complement strand
AGCTGCGAACATGCCCCTATGTAATACAAATGGTAATACAAATTTTGCCTAAACTGAAACGCTAGACTTGATGTAGGTCAGGACAGCTGAGACATGTCGCCCGGAGAGATCTCGCATATTCAGGTCGATAGCAAATCGTTTGTGACGACAAACAAGCAAACTTTCTTCGTTTGTGACGGTATACTTTCGCCAAAAAATCAAAAAAACATGGTTCAGCCAGCCGGATTTTGCACTTTTCGGAGCACATCAGATCTCAGCTCCTGAAGGGTTTTCGGGATTCGTTCCTGATCAAAAGTAATGTGACGCGTATGTGACAGAAATCCAAACTGATTTCATCTATCGTGATGCAATACTTTTGGAGAAATCTTGAAAAACAAGTGTCCAGCCAGCCTGATATCCGGCTGGCTGAACCACTTGTTTTTCGTCGATTTCTCGCTAACTAACGCGTTTCACTCTGAACTTTTTTGATCAAAGGTTTGTGATGGCAATGTGACAGGGTACCATGCAGGTTTGAACGCCCGTAACGCATGCATTTTTGAGATATTCCAGAAAACTAAATGGTTCAGCTGGAAAAAGTCAGGCCAGCTGAACCACCTGTTTCTACCACTTCCAGGTGCGCTACACTCGAGGAATCTAAACCAAAGGTTTGTGACAGAGATGATAAATACGATGGTTCGTTTGTGACGGCTCAATATGCAGCCCAAAAAAAGTTACAAGCGATTCTTTTTTTTCCATACATTGATTAAACTAGGTGACCATGCTTTCAGTATTGCAAGGACAGTCCCTAATTGAATTAAATATTAAAGCATTAATAGAATGAGCAAGGCGCCGTGTAGATGATTAAAATTATATTAACAATTAAATTAAACAATACTATATAAGTCATCTTTCAATATCACCTAATAAGGTACACTTAGACGATAAATTATATTGCGCAATGAGAACAAATTATGCAAACGAGGGCTTTTTTGGCACTAACTTTTTATTTTAAATACAATCAATCTCAAAATAATTTAGTCAATCACGCTTATGGACAATATTTATGGAGTACTTTATGTAATACCGTCCTAACCTAGTGTATATAAAGCAAATTGTTCAAACCTATTGTTAGTTAAAGAAACTATTTTCTCAGTCTGTGATTATGAGATTTAAAAAGACTTTATTTTTTATATATAAATATTAGTAAATATTAAGTCATATTTCGTAAAGCCAAAGAAATAATAGTACACGCATGTACGCATGTTTGGTGCATATTATTATTATATAATAATTGTAAGAAGTAAAGCACAGTTATAATGGAAATAGTACATAAGTATAATGGATATTATATATTAGTTTAACAAAGCAGCTTTACCTACCTACTATAATAAGGCCCACCACATCAGAAATTCCGAATTGGAATCCTCAACATGTAAATCCACTTAATTCGGCAGCTTTATTTCCACACACGACTTACATGTGTGCTCGTTACTCGTTTCAGAATGTATATGTAGCCGCCCTTAGTAAGTAATAGTTAATATTTTCTCAATCTGTGATTACAAGGTAATTAAGACTTAAATTGTTATGCATAATTAGTGAATATTGAGTAATATTTTATACACTGTTAATTAAAATGTGATTTTTAAAAAATTATGTTATTTTATTTTATATGTATTTTCATATCATAACCTTTTCTGATTATAAGGCCAGGCCACAGCAACTACCAACACTGAACGCCCCACGCTAAAAATACTAAAGGTAAGTAGGTGTATGTAAGTAACAAAATTAAGAGAATAAATACTATTATTCTTTTGATCTAAAAATAATATGTCTAGAAGTTAAATGAACAACAAATTTGGTCCCACATTTAAATATAATAAATATGTACAAATTAGCCAATCAGTTTGTTTTAGGCATGACCATTGCGATTAAGTCATTGACAAACTGTTGGAAAAATCAACCGCGATGGAAACCCTTCGTACGTAGCATTTTTTAGCTTGATTCACAAGTGACTTGTTTTTATTCGTAGCTTTTGGCTCATCATTCTTGGATATTATCCTCTTGTGTGCGGTGCGTAACCAGTACCGCCGCATTAAGAAGTCATAATAATATTGCACGCAGTCATTCGTTCTCATTACGCAATATAATTTATCGTCTAAGTGTACCTACCTTATTAGGTGATATTGAAAGATGACTTGTATAGTATTGTTTAATTTAATTGTTAATATAATTTTAGTCATCTACACGACGCCTTGCTCATTCTATTAAAGCTTTAATATTTAATTCAATTAGGGACTGTCCTTGCAATACTGAAAGCATGGTCACCTAGTTTAATCAATGTATGGAAAAAAAAGAATCGCTTATAACTTTTTTTGGGCTGCATTTTGAGCCGTCACAAACGAACCATCGTATTTATCATCTCTGTCACAAACCTTTGGTTTAGATTCCTCGAGTGTAGCGCACCTGGAAGTGGTAGAAACAGGTGGTTCAGCTGGCCTGACTTTTTCCAGCTGAACCATTTAGTTTTCTGGAATATCTCAAAAATGCATGCGTTACGGGCGTTCAAACCTGCATGGTACCCTGTCACATTGCCATCACAAACCTTTGATCAAAAAAGTTCAGAGTGAAACGCGTTAGTTAGCGAGAAATCGACGAAAAACAAGTGGTTCAGCCAGCCGGATATCAGGCTGGCTGGACACTTGTTTTTCAAGATTTCTCCAAAAGTATTGCATCACGATAGATGAAATCAGTTTGGATTTCTGTCACATACGCGTCACATTACTTTTGATCAGGAACGAATCCCGAAAACCCTTCAGGTGTGCTCCGAAAAGTGCAAAATCCGGCTGGCTGAACCATGTTTTTTTGATTTTTTGGCGAAAGTATACCGTCACAAACGATGAAAGTTTGCTTGTTTGTCGTCACAAACGATTTGCTATCGACCTGAATATGCGAGATCTCTCCGGGCGACATGTCTCAGCTGTCCTGACCTACATTAAGATAGGTTATAAGGTATTTTCTTCAAACTTTCAATAAAGGCGCCAAAATTGCGACACCGCTTTTGTCTTATATGTTATTAATGACGTAAATTATCGGAATCATGGCACAATGACGTTATAGACTACCTTTTTTAGTATATTTTCCCATTTCATAATATTATAATAAATGCCCAACACCTTCTCTAAAGGGTTTTTTAACAAACTTCTTTTTTCCTTAACAATTATATTGTGTGACTTTTAAATAAGTGAAAATTAAGAATATATTGGACCAATAAACTGAACAACTTTCGATATGAAATAAAAAATCCTCTCCATACAACACAGCCGATTGCTTTAGTATGGTATGGATATTTGACTTTTTTTTGAGAATTTCATTTGCGTTCAGTTTCATCGGGAAAATCGCCTCCAACAGTTTCTACAGGGCTTCAGGTATCCATCTCTCTTTCAACCTCTCGGGTGGTTAATCAGTCCATGAAACTAAACAACTTTCCCAAGGAACATAGGTTAAAATACGAAAAAAAAAAATTTGAGTTCCCATACAAACTTCATCAGCATATAGCGCATTTTGTATGGGAGATCAAATTTTTTTACCTTAAGCCCTGTATAGCTAAAATCACCATATATTGTACTGTTTTTATATATTTTTGTTTTTTTGTCATACTATTCTATGTTTCTCATTTTCATTTGTAGATCAAACCTTCTGTTGGTTCTTACGCCTTTAATTATCGTTCTGTTTTCATCTCTTTTCGCTTCTCTCTTGCCGGAAAGAGAAGCGAAAGACTTCTCTCTCATCACTGTTTGTTTTAACACCTCCTTTCTTGAAACCCCGTTGAGTTGTGGTATCTTAGTTTTTACAACTGGCAACACTATTTTTGCCGGGAGTGTGGATCTAGTAGTCATGCCGTTACGTTTTTCTTTTTTCTTTTCGGTTTTGGCGGGAATGGTGAAAGGGTTTACGTGAGGAGTATTCATCTTGAAGCCAAATTTGGTGAATCCTGGTTTCAGTGACATCAGTGTGGGTAGTTTGGACTCTTTTGATGGCGTCTCGGTTTTTTTCGGCGGTTCCTTTGCCTGTGTTTGAGGTACTGAAAAGAAAGCTTTTGTTAATAAATTACTAGTAAAAATAAACATCCTTCCATGCTGGATTGAAAATGAAAGAAAAACTTAGGAGTGTGCCAGCTACCTACTCTTCCCATTTATACTGTAAAAGTCTGTAAGTGGGATGCGAGGGTTTTGCTGTATAATGGGCGAAAAGCTGACCACCTCTCACCATGATGTAACTTGTTCCATCTGATAACCCTCACAATTTGTGTCAAACGTGGCATCTAGTGGTTCAAGAACCACTGATGCTCTGCCTACCCCGTTAGGGATTATGAGCGTGAGCGTATGTATGTATGTAAAAATAAACATATTATAAGTACTAATTAATTGACGGCCGGTTTGGTCGAATGGTAGTGGCGCTGTCTCTTGGGTTCGAATCCCAGTCAGGGCAAATATCTGTTTAAAAAGCAGATGTTTATGTGTGTTTTTCTGACGGACCAACAACACAAGGAAAAACCTTAGTGTTGGCTTTTGAGTGTATGACGTTTTATTATTTATTTATTTATTAACGGCATGTCAAAGGAAGTAATTTCGCTTATTATATGGTGGTTATATCTTATCATCATTATCACTGAATGTATAACCCTTAATCTTTTTAGATATAAAATTGGCTGTTTTCGTTTACGTTTTGATGAATAAGAAGATAATATTTAGTGTCTAAAATTCTAATTAATGTTGAATAAAAAAAGAACAAGCTTGTGTATAATTTTATTTTTTAACCGCCCATACGTCCCTAAGTCCTAAGTACTAGACTGAGATCCCAGGGCCGCCAGACCTTACTTATTTTCTCATTAACCAAAAGTGTGGGAAATAGTAGTGCTACTACGTACTAGTAACGTATGAGGCTAGCTGGGCTGAACCAGCTAGCCTGGGCCAACGAACAATTTTCAGCTACCAGGTTCTGAAGGTACCTACAAAAATTACTTACTCGTTTTGAAGTCTGGGTGCTGATGTTTTTGATCAATTAATTAAATATTGATCAACACCGCCAGACACTGTCGGCTGTAATTTCTACCAGACGCTTTACAACTCGCAAGTAAATATGCGATTGTACCTACAATCTGAGCCGTGATTTTTTTATATGATGTTCAGGGAGCTGTAAGTAGCACCCAGACTTCAGGACAAGTGAGTAATTTTTGAAGTTATACTTCTTTAGGCGCGTCATGAAAAAATGATGAAAGTGAAATTTTAAGATGCGCGCGCATCTGTGACACAAAATTAACAGTATGAAGCTAGGCGCGTTATGAAAAAATGATGAGAGTGAAATTTTAAGATGCGCGCGCATCTGTGACACAAAATTAACAGTATGAAGCTGTCTGCTTAACCGCTCAAAGAAGTATAACTTCTCACGCGCGTACATAAGTACACGCACCCATTTTTTTTAAGTACCTTCAGAAGCTGGTAGCTGAAATTGGCCGTCGGTTAGCTGGTATTCATACGTTACTAGTACGTACTAGCACTACTATTTCCTACACATTTGGTTAATGAGAAAATAAGTAAGGTCTGGCGGCCCTGGGAACTCAGACTATACCGAGGGGCACGGGCCTCCCTTCGAAACACGACGGGGATTTAGGCCATAGTCCCAATGTGGGTCGGTGAACCGCGCGTCTTTCGAAAACGAATTTTCTCAGACGTGTGGGTTTCATCACGATGTTTTCCTTTACCGCTGAGCAAGTGATAATTAATGAAAAATCTGTACATAAATCCGAAAAGACGAATTTAGTGGTACAAGCCCACACCAGAATTTAAACCCGCAACCTTCTGATTACAAGAATCCATTATGGCGCCTCTACATGATGGGCCAGCGCTGGGCCAGCGAGATGGCCATGCCAAGGTTGGAACGCATCGACACGATGGCGACTTTCAGTCGTGATGTTTTGATACCTTTGATGTGTGTCCGAAAAACCGACACCGACGCCATCCCAAGACCATCGCACGCGCCATAAACCATTAGACGCCACTATGCCCTCTACACGCTGGCCAATCATAGTGGGCCATCGCGAAGGCCCATCATGTAGAGGAGCCATTACCAAATGGGCTATCACCGCGCATGTATTAAACAAACATTTTTTCAGAAAGAGTTGAACATAAAAAAAAGTATGTTGAAAAAAAGACATCAAGTATTATTTTGAAACGAAGATACTTAAATTATAATATCTAAGATCATTTTGAGAACGATACTTTTTTTTATTATAAGATGGGTTAACTCTTGACCGAGGTCATAGATGAGGTCGACGGTGGAGCGAGTTAACCCAGAATATGCCAATGGTAAAGCCATTTTTGAAAGGTTCTTTAGAAACAGGAAAAGAAAATTATAGAACCAGCCAGATTGAATTTTGACTCAGCATTGTATGGCAGCTAAGCTGCCGCGCTGGTATTCTGTCAGAACCTATTAAAACTAAAAACTATATTGTGGTACATATACCCTGCGGACTGGCTCTATTTACATACCCTGCGGACTGGCTCTATTTACATACCCTGTATACTGGCTTTATTTACATACCCTGCGGACTGGATCTATTTCCATACCATGTATACTGGCTCTATTTACATACCCTGCGGTCTGGCTCTATTTACATACCCTGTATACTGGCTTTATTTACATACCCTGCGGACTGGCTCTATTTCCATACCGTGTATACTGGCTCTATTTACATACCTTGCGGACTGGCTCTATTTCCATACCGTGTATACTGGCTCTATTTACATACCTTGCGGACTGGCTCTATTTACATACCCTGTATACTGGCTCTATTTACATACCCTGTATACTGGCTTTATTTACATACCCTGTATACTGGCTTTATTTACATACCCTGCGGACTGGCTCTATTTCCATACCGTGTATACTGGCTCTATTTACATACCTTGCAGACTGGCTCTATTTACATACCCTGTATACTGGCTTTATTTACATACCCTGTATACTGGCATTATTTACATACCCTGTATACTGGCTTTATTTACATACCCTGCGGACTGGCTCTATTTCCATACCATGTATACTGGCTTTATTTACATACCTTGCGGACTGGCTCTATTTACATACCCTGTATACTGGCTTTATTTACATACCCTGTATACTGGCTTTATTTACATACCCTGCGGACTGGCTCTATTTCCATACCATGTATACTGGCTCTATTTACATACCCTGCGGACTGGCTCTACTCAGCACTTGCAGCGTGGCTGTGGGTGTCCGCAGCCGTCTGGCCCGCTGCTGCTTCCGCTGCTGGCACTCCGCTAGTGACTCCATGCGGCTGAACTCAGCGCGGTGCAGCGCTGCGAAGTTGGGGAGCTTGGTCCGAGTCACTGATCCTACTGATTTGGAACGGGGGGACTTGGCTGGGGTCGGCGGGTTCACTGTACAAAGAAGCATTTATGTAATCTTTATATAATGTGAAATTATGTAAGCTTTAAATTATGTATACATCAGAATAACATATAGGCTCCATAATTTGGGAAAATTATGGAGCCTATATGTTATTCTGATGTATAAGCTATATTATTGTAAATTTTCATTAAAATCCATTCAGAAGTTTTTGCTTAAGAGAGTAACAAACATCGATACATATGGAGAACCTGATGGGTGACCAAAGTGGCAATTTATCACGAGCGTTTCCGTGCTTCGGAGGGCACGTCAAACTGTCGGCCCCGGCTGTTTTCGATTGACTACATTCGTTTGAAAACTCTGACACCAGGGTTAACCAAATTCGCCACACACTTGACTATAATCTACACGATAAAAACAAGATCCATACATACAAACTTTCGCGTTTATAATATTAGTAAGGAAGTTATGTTTGTCGGTCGTTTTCCGAACTTACCCTATCGATTGGGCCATTTTGCGTGATATTGTTTGGGCTAAAGGTGGCACTTCACTTGGCGTTACGTGTTGGCATAGCGTAATCGTCCAAATATTCGTACGTAGTCTAAACAGCACAAACACGACGTCTTCACTTGGGATGCCAACAGCAAATAAGGTCTAATAATCATATTGCGTCTTTTGATGTGTGACCAAAGACCGACAAGCAAACGGATCGGCGTATTTGCCTATTTGTGTGTTTATCATATTTGTGCAAATATGGCAAATATAGACGAATAAATCCTCCACACATGGTATTTTTGGCCGAATACAGCAAATACGCGAAAACGCAATGCCAAGTGAAGTCAAAAGTCAAAAGTCAAAAGTGTTTATTTCATTGAACATATAAAATGATACTTGAACACGTCAATATTATGAATTACATTAGCACTTTTGGCTTTGCGCCTATTCGCAAAGGTGCAGTCTTCCTCAGGAGAAGAATAGGCAAGAAACTCCGAGGGTCGCTCTTTTTAAGTCAATCATATAAATTTTCTTACTTTTAATTTTAATTGACTTAATATCTGAATAACTCTGGAGCTGAGCAATTTATTCCCATGGTTGCTTGTCTAACAGATAATCCGAAATTCTATAATAGCCCTTTTTACAAAGTTTTTGTTTAATTATCGTCTTAAATTTTTCTAAAGGTAGGTTTTGAATACACATGGGAATCTTATTGTAGAAGCGTATACATTGACCCATAAAAGAGTTTGTTACTTTGTAGAGACGGCTGTCTAGTATATCCAAGTTATGTTTGCTTCTAGTGTTTACATTGTGCCTATCACTATTTTTCTTAAACAATTGTTCATTTTTCTTTACATACAAAAGATTATTAAATATATACTGGGACGCAAATGTCAAAATATCTATTTCCTTAAATCTATTTCTAAGAGACATTCTAGGTCTCATTTGATAAATCGCGCGAACAGCCCTTTTCTGCAGGACAAATATCTTATTAATGTCGGCAGCATTACCCCACAGCAAAATGCCATACGACATAAGGCTGTGGAAGTAACTGAAATATACGGTTCTCGCGGTTTCTACGTCCGATAATTGACGGATTTTTTTAACCGCGTAAGCTGCTGAACTGAGTCTGTTCGCTAACTTATCAATATGAGGACCCCATTGAAGCTTTGCGTCAATAGTGATACCTAAGAATACAGTAGATTCTACAACTTCCAGTTTTTCATTTTTAACCTGTACATTGGTATTAAACTGTTTAACGTTAGGCAAGGTAAATTTAACACATTTGGTTTTTTTCTCGTTCAAGAGTAGGTTATTTGCAGTGAACCATTCAACTACCTTTGAGATCGCAATATTCACGTCGTCATAATTAGTGTCATATCTTTTCACTTTAAATAAAAGTGATGTGTCATCTGCAAATAATACGATCTCATGGGCCTCTTTAACAAGAAAAGGCAAATCATTAATGTACAGGAGAAACAAGAATGGTCCTAAAATTGAACCCTGCGGGACGCCCATACAGACTGTGGACCCAGGTGATCTAGTGCCGTTAACCTCAACCTTCTGGATCCTATTACACAAATAAGATTCCAAAAGCCTAAGTGCATTTCCTCTTATGCCATAGTGATGTAATTTTCTGATTAGAGTCTCATAGTGAACACAGTCAAAAGCCTTGGACAAATCACAGAAGACTCCAAGAGCATCATGTGAATCCTCCCAGGCCTCAAAAATGTGACGAATAAGTTCAACACCGGCATCGGTTGTTGAACGACCCCGTGTGAATCCAAATTGATTAATATTCATAAGTTTATTAGCATAGAAGTGAGTAGTTATTTGACTAAGGATAATTTTTTCAAAAATTTTGCTAAGTACTGGTAGTATTGAAATAGGTCTAAAGTTGGTGGGGTCAGATGTACTACCAGCTTTAAACAGAGGAATTACTTTACTATGTTTCATCAAATCAGGAAACACACCACCATCGACACAACTATTGAAAATAAACACTAAATGTGGAGCAATACAATCTATTATACAATTTATTACTTTTACTGAAAGACCATCAAGGTCCGCAGTCTTTTTCATGTTTAACATTTTAAAAGTTTTAAGAATGTCAACAATTCTTATGTGTGAAAAACTGAAATGAACCTTACTTTCGTCTACATTTTGCTTGAGTAGCGATTCAGCGAGAGCGGGAGATGAGCCAAGTGATTGAGTAGTGGAGACTGGAATGTCAGTGAAAAACCTTTCAAACTCTGTAGCAATAGCTACATCGGAAGTTAGGATTTTGTCATTAATATTGAGCTTAAAATCAAACTTGCGAGCCTTAACCCTTCCCGTCTCACTATTAATAATTTTCCAAGAAGTCTTAACGATATTACTACTATTCTTAATTTTGTTTCTAACAAACATAGCCTTCGCCGCTTTACATACACGTTTAAATGTTTTGGAATAAGCTCTAACATACTCAACAAAAGTTTCAGAATGGTTATATGCTTTCTCACCATAGAGATCATATAGCCTTTCCCTGCTTTTGTGAATTCCCACTGTCGCCCAATCACTAAACTTCAAGGAGTCATTAATTTTTAGCGTCTTGGATTTAAACACAATGTCATATTCTTGCTTAGATAAACTGAGTACAGAGTTATAAAGTTTGTTAGGATCATCACTCTCAAATCTTAGATCTGGTAGTTTGGTGATCATATTACTTCTGTAATTCTCAAGCCTTATGTCACTAATAGGCACATATTTGATACCTCTTTCTACAGCCTTTCCACGAAGCGCATCAAAGGAAACTAGTTGGCCCGAGTGATCCGATGGTAACTTGTGGATAACAGATTTTTCCGAGGGATCAAAATTTGTATATATGTTATCAAGACACGTTTTGGAAGTTGCGGTAATTCGTGTAGGCTCTAGAAATAGATTGCGCAAATTATAACACTTAAACAAGGATATGATTCTTTTACTAAGAGAACTATTTTCCAATAAGTCGACATTAAAGTCTCCACAAACTACAATGTTTTTATTATTATTACTAATTTTGAATAGTGCTTCCTCCATGATTTGAATAGTGCTTCCTCCAAGTGCCACCTTAATAAGGAAGCTGTCACATATGCCAACTTTCCACTCGATTGGACCATTGTGCGTGATACTGTTTGGGCTAGTAAGGAAGCTGTCACATATGCCAAGTTTCCACTCGGTTGGGCCATTGTGCGTGATACTGTTTGGGCTAGTAAGGAAGCTGTCCCATATGCCAAGTTTCCACTCGATTGGGCCATTGTGCGTGATATTGTTTGGGCTAGTAAGGAAGCTGTCCCATATGCCAAGTTTCCACTCGATTGGACCATTGTGCGTGATATTGTTTGGGCTAGTAAGGAAGCTGTCACATATGCCAAGTTTCCACTCGGTTGGGCCATTGTGCGTGATACTGTTTGGGCTAGTAAGGAAGCTGTCACATATGCCAAGTTTCCACTCGATTGGACCATTGTGCGTGATATTGTTTGGGCTAGTAAGGAAGCTGTCACATATGCCAAGTTTCCACTCGGTTGGGCCATTGTGCGTGATACTGTTTGGGCTAGTAAGGAAGCTGTCACATATGCCAAGTTTCCACTCGATTGGACCATTTTGCGTGATATTGTTTGGGCTAGTAAGGAAGCTGTCACATATGCCAAGTTTCCACTCGGTTGGGCCATTGTGCGTGATACTGTTTGGGCTAGTAAGGAAGCTGTCACATATGCCAAGTTTCCACTCGATTGGACCATTGTGCGTGATATTGTTTGGGCTAGTAAGGAAGCTGTCACATATGCCAAGTTTCCACTCGGTTGGGCCATTGTGCGTGATACTGTTTGGGCTAGTAAGGAAGCTGTCACATATGCCAAGTTTCCACTCGATTGGACCATTGTGCGTGATATTGTTTGGGCTAGTAAGGAAGCTGTCACATATGCCAAGTTTCCACTCGATTGGACCATTGTGCGTGATATTGTTTGGGCTAGTAAGGAAGCTGTCACACATGCCAAGTTTCCACTCGATTGGACCATTGTGCGTGATATTGTTTGGGCTAGTAAGGAAGCTGTCACACATGCCAAGTTTCCACTCGATTGGACCATTGTGCGTGATATTGTTTGGGCTAGTAAGGAAGCTGTCACACATGCCAAGTTTCCACTCGATTGGACCATTGTGCGTGATATTGTTTGGGCTAGTAAGGAAGCTGTCACACATGCCAAGTTTCCACTCGATTGGACCATTGTGCGTGATATTGTTTGGGCTAGTAAGGAAGCTGTCACACATGCCAAGTTTCCACTCGATTGGACCATTGTGCGTGATATTGTTTGGGCTAGTAAGGAAGCTGTCACACATGCCAAGTTTCCACTCGATTGGGCCATTGTGCGTGATATTGTTTGGGCTAGTAAGGAAGCTGTCACACATGCCAAGTTTCCACTCGATTGGACCATTGTGCGTGATATTGTTTGGGCTAGTAAGGAAGCTGTCACACATGCCAAGTTTCCACTCGATTGGACCATTGTGCGTGATATTGTTTGGGCTAGTAAGGAAGCTGTCACACATGCCAAGTTTCCACTCGATTGGACCATTGTGCGTGATATTGTTTGGGCTAGTAAGGAAGCTGTCACATATGCCAAGTTTCCACTCGATTGGACCATTGTGCGTGATATTGTTTGGGCTAGTAAGGAAGCTGTCACATATGCCAAGTTTCCACTCGATTGGACCATTGTGCGTGATATTGTTTGGGCTAGTAAGGAAGCTGTCACACATGCCAAGTTTCCACTCGATTGGACCATTGTGCGTGATATTGTTTGGGCTAGTAAGGAAGCTGTCACACATGCCAAGTTTCCACTCGATTGGACCATTGTGCGTGATATTGTTTGGGCTAGTAAGGAAGCTGTCACACATGCCAAGTTTCCACTCGATTGGGCCATTGTGCGTGATATTGTTTGGGCTAGTAAGGAAGCTGTCACACATGCCAAGTTTCCACTCGATTGGACCATTGTGCGTGATATTGTTTGGGCTAGTAAGGAAGCTGTCACACATGCCAAGTTTCCACTCGATTGGACCATTGTGCGTGATATTGTTTGGGCTAGTAAGGAAGCTGTCACACATGCCAAGTTTCCACTCGATTGGACCATTGTGCGTGATATTGTTTGGGCTAGTAAGGAAGCTGTCACACATGCCAAGTTTCCACTCGATTGGACCATTGTGCGTGATATTGTTTGGGCTAGTAAGGAAGCTGTCACACATGCCAAGTTTCCACTCGATTGGACCATTGTGCGTGATATTGTTTGGGCTAGTAAGGAAGCTGTCACACATGCCAAGTTTCCACTCGATTGGACCATTGTGCGTGATATTGTTTGGGCTAGTAAGGTATTTGTCACATATGCCAAGTTTCCACATAGGTAAGCTAACTCACCGTTCCCCCTAGGCGTCCTCGCGCTAGCCGTAACTACGGGCTGCGGCCGCGCACGCTTGGCAGCGGGCGCGCCCCCGCCCCCCGCCGCGCTGCGGGACCGCTTCACCCCCGCCACAGGTGGGGAACTCACTGAAAGATTTACTTTTATCGTTAATTTTAAATCCCAGACTACCTTTTTGCTCGGGACTTTGGGAAAATTGTGTTGCCTATGTTACTCAGGGATAATGTAGCTTTCTAATGGTGAAAGAATTTTTCAAATCGGTCCAGTAGTTTCGGAGCCTATTCAATGCAAACAAACAATCAAATCTTTCCTCTTTATAATATTATAGTATAGAAGCAGATATCCTAGATTAAACTTATGCTCAGTTGTAGAAATGTTTAAAGTTAAATCTTCTTTAATTGTAATGTCGTCCTTGTTTACGCCAACAAGGCGGAAAGGGACAGTAGATATTTTAAGTATCATTAACTTTAATGGACGTTTATGCAACTGGGTGTTTATGGCACATTGCGATGAAACATTCTGCTGAATAATTAATGCTAGTGGTCATTACAAAAAACTGACTTTCCCGGAATTGAAGTTATTAATTTATTGAACTTCTATTTCTACACAATAGGGATGTTGACAGTGTTTGATTTTATGAATTATTGTATGTGAAACAAAAAATAATGCTAGAAATATAATAATATCCGAAAACAGCATTAAAATTGGTTTATAAATGAACAAGTTATTAGCATTTATATTAACGTAAGGACTGGCTATCTCGTTTTGTGGGGAGAGCCAGCTATCTCGTTTTTACCTACGCATACAAATGGCGGTGACGTCACATGCCTGTAAGTGCATCTCTTTTTCGTTGTTTGACAGTTTCCCCCCCCCCCCCCCCTATTGAAATTTAATAGCTTGTAACTTTTTTATTTCTCAATAGTTTTCAAAAACTGTTTCAATTTTGGGTTTTGGATTCAGTTCCTTTTTAAGATAAACAATAAAAAAAAATTTTCAACATCCCTATTTCTAATATTCCATCTCCACTTAAAAATATTCCCTTTAAAGATTTCCTATACTTGATTATCAAAGAGCCACTGACAGATAAACTTTCTCTTTTATCTTATCAACAATTAAAGAGGTGAAAGAGGCGAAAGAGTTGTGATCTCTGCCTACCCCAATAGGACAAAGGAGTGAACTTAAGGATGTGTATGTAATAATTACCTGTATCCTGAATCACGAAGCTCTTGTTGGATCCTTTCATGCTGGATTTGATAATGGTCTTCTTTTGCTGAGTCAGCAGCGCTGGGTTATTGACCGGGCTGCAGAACATCACTCGAGTCTGTCTTGACAGTGCTGGCTCGGCTAGGGATGACCTCGAAAGTCTAAAACAATTACCAAAAATAAAAATAATTTTAAATTGTTTACTTAAATTAATGTGATAATGTTATTATTATTATCAATTAATAATTACACTAAAATTAACATTAAATAATTATAACTATTAATGATTACATGTCAAAACTTAAAACGAATAAAATAAAGTTTGAAACTACAAGTTCAAGTCAAAATCCGGTCTGGGTCTCACAAAGGTCCCCATCACGCTCGCAGCGTTGAATCCCGATAATTGTTTACTTAGGTAACCGGTCATTCTATTTCCAACATATAATGTTATATCTTTTTGTAAAACTTAACTGGCTAATGGACTAGTTTCTATTAGAATAAATATTTTGTTTAAAATAGCTGTGTTTTCTTTAACAAATAAAAAAAATAATATGATTGAGTACAATACAAAAGAATATTGGATGGCTATAAATGAATACTTTATATGGCCTAAGAACTAAATGTTGTTTATTTGTTGTTCAGCTTTGTTCCTGTGGGAATTTAGTGTTACTTTGATGTCTAGGCTATATTACTGCTAATTTTCATCAAAATCCATTGTCTTTTTAGAATGAGGGAGTAAAAAATGCTCATCCATACTGACAAACTTTTGCATTTATATTAGTGCTATTATCTGCTTTTCTTATCTTAGATTTATTTATTAAGCCTAAATACAGAGTTGAGAAATTTAACAAAACTTTGAATTATTTTCTAAACTTAATTTTTATTTCGGCTGTCAACTGTCAAAGTGACAACACGGGCATCCACAAGCTCCGGAACTTTTCGCTTGAAATTCGACTTTCTTCATTTAATGAGATTTTGAGGTGTAAAAACGTGAAGACCGTCTACGGTTTTCCGACGAATAATTGTTATCTTGCTGGGAAAACACCAAGTACACTGAAGAAACAAGACAAAAGTGTTATGTCCCATGACCATTTTAGTTTTTTGAGATTAAGAGATTTCTTAGATTTAAAACCCTGAAATAAAATAGTAAATTAATAGTAGAAATAAGACATACCTCCCCTGTGACTTCTCAATGGATCTAGTAACATTGAGAGCAGGTTTCTTTGAGCTACGGGACAAACTAAACGGTGTACAGCCAGGAGAGGGCAGAGACATCTTTTGTGTAGATAGCTGTACCGGTTTCTGTACTGCAGGGCTCTCTTTAGTAAAAGTCCCCTCACGTTTCAACAGAGATACCGGTTCAAAATCTTTAGTGAAAGTTTCTTCTCGTTTCAGTGGAGTAGACGGTTGTTTTTCCAATGATTTTGGTTTAGTGCCTTCTTCGTGTTCAATGGACAATGCAGATTCATCAATGCTACTTTCTATGAGCACTGGAGTAGTGTTAACTATGTTATACTGCTGCGATTCATCACTAGTAATACTTATACTATCAACTTTGTCGTATGTCAGGTTAGAAGCGTCAGAACTGATGAGGGAAGACTTTTGAGAGTCGGTCTTCTGCTCATGTTTGTTAAATGTGGAATTCAACTTTGAATCATTCTTATCATATGTCGTGTCAAGGGAAGCAGTCTTACTCGGGCTTGCTTTTTCAAATGTACTGTTCAGTACAACGGAATTGTTATTGTTAGTCACAGATAAACGTGATGATTTCCTGCGAGAATCTTTATCAAATGTTGCATTTAGATTTTTAGAATTATTTTCATCAGATGCAATGATATCTTCAGATATTATAGAAGCTTCTTTTTCAAAAGTATCATTTTTGATGCTAGAATTTATTGTTTTGCTCAATGATTTTTCAGAAGTGTCATTAAGAGGTACATTCTCACATTTCTCAGTAGTCTTCACATGTTGAATATTTACATCAATGTTATTTTCTGATATTTGGGAAGCTTTTTTATCTAAACTGTTATATTTGATGGTGGAGTTTCTTGTTTTTCTAGAAGGCTTTTCAAAAGTGCCATTAAGATGTACACTCTCAGGTTTCTTAGTATCAGTTGTCGCATGTTGTTCTGTATTTTTTTTTTGTGATATAGGTGTTGTTACAACAAATAGTGGGCTGCCTGCAGCGCTATGGAATGAATCAGTAGATATATTGCTACTATTATGTTTAACTTTTTCTGGCTTTTCCTTGGGAGAACCAGATTTCTTACCTTTCTTCTTCTTTTTAGATTTCTCAGAAACATCCTTTGGGTCAGTATTCTCCACTTTGTTTAAGCTTGAATTTTTGGATTTCTTTTTTTTACTTTTCTTGCTTTTCCCTTTGCTGGAAGTGGCTAATGGTTCCGAGTTTAGATCGCTACTCTCTGCAGTGTCGAAAGTTTCAACAAATCGCCTGGTTTGCCGCGTCACTCTAGCGGTATTCCGAGAATCATCATGATCTACAGTCTCCGAGGTAGGGATGTTTGCATTCTTCTCCTTCAAAGTGTTTTTCTTCTGTTTTCGAGTAGATTTGACTTCAGGAATTGCCTCATCGGCAGTTTCTTGATCATGAGACGGGTAACTCACGTAGTTGGCGCGCTTCTTCGCTTTGGACAGTGTTATTTCTTCATCGACTTCGTTTTCTTTGCAACGTTTAGCTCTCCCCTTCTTTTCGCTTCTAAGCACCACTTCAGAGTCATTTTTGACTGTCTCTTCGTGAAATGTACTGTGCAGTCCTAGAAATTAAGCAAGAAATGGGTAAGAAACACCTAATACTACTAGATGTACACGAGCACTTCAAAAAATCAGCTATTATATTACTTACGTTTGCCAGATCGAGTTGACATCGTTACACATACGATATAAACACACAAAATAACAATATTCAAATAAAAGAATGCACAAAATCTGATAAAAGTAAATAAAAATCCTCTGTCTACAATTTCCAATTTTCCGTTTGTGTTTGTATTTGTAACGTTCGTTTACATTTCAAACTGAAACCTTTTTTTTTTAGTAGTAAAATTCATCCTAATGGATAGGCAATGGAACTGTGCCATACAGCCAATTTTTTTGTTTTTATCCCTTTCGGGAAAGGCAAAGGAAACTATGTCCATACAGCCATGTCTTCAGTGAAAAATCTTCTTTCTTCAACTTAACCTAAGCCCTAAGCTTCTCATGTTCTGCGTAAAACCGGATAGCGTCTGTTTTACGAAAATTGGTGGCGAGAAGCACAACCGCAAGGATCTTTGTCGGTACCAAACGGAGCAGACACACTGTTATCTCTTGGAATTTTTCATCACTACACGAATTTTAGTCAATTTACTGCATAATACACTATCACTATTACACATTACACAACTTTTTCACGGAGAAAACGAAAATTCAATTGACAAAGCAACCCTTTGAGTATTTAACCAGATACTCAACACTCACGCCGAGTTCCCGCCAAAGACCTAAAAATCATAGACATGCTAAAAATTTTGTTTGACAACTCTGATTTTCTGACCGGCAAGTGAAAATTTTTTTAAACAGCCAAAAATGATTTTACTTTTGTGGTATCAAGCTTGTATCAAGCAAACATTAGGCTGCATTGGTGACATTTCTTTTGTCTGCAGTAGATACAAATTACGTGAAAAAAAAAACGGCAAGCAAAGCAAGCGGAACGGAAAAAAAGAAAGATTATCCGAAAAACTTAAATAATTTATCGATTAAACAAATGTTTACCTAGGAACTGAGCATTTGGACCACTTTTTTCATTCTTTGTTTTATGAAGCCTGTGTGTGAATGCGATGTTTCGACTCAATGAAGAAGCACTTGGGCGTTAACGTTATGTTAGTGGTATGACACAACTGAGAATATAATAACAATGGGGAAGCCGCCCCTGTACGCTGTAACAGCGATTCTTTTATTGATAAATGTGTGCCGGAGCGACCGCGGGGACTACGTCGGTTGTTACAAGCTGAAGAGTGATGATTTACGAAATACACACACCGGTCAATCGGTGGACGTGTGTCTGTCGGCTTGCGAGGAAGTTTACTTCAAGTACGCGGTGATAGGCAACCAGTCCACCTGTTTCTGTAGTAACGTGCCGGGGTACTTCAAACTGGCGACTGAGACGTGCAACACGCCATGTCCGAAGAATGAAAGTCAGATGTGCGGCGGCGACGGCGCGGCGAGTGTTTACGACACTGAAGTGACAGCACCAGGACAGCCCGCCTCCCTACAAGTCGTCAACTTCACCGAAACTACCGTCCGTGTGCAGTGGACGCCGCCTGAAGCCTACTCCATCATCACAGGGTATGTTCTCACGGCTTATGTAGAGGAAACTTATGCAGATTTTGCATTGATTCCTCTCGAATGGCGAGTCTCTAATGATACGTTCCAATACGAGCTCCTAAACTTGCATCCGGGATCCAGTTATAATATAAGTGTTGCAGCTATCAATTTCGATGAAGAAGGCCCTAATAATACAGTGAAAGCGGAAACTGTTATTGGCACTCCAGACCCCAGCCCTCCTGATATAGAAATTAAGGAAAGACGTGGAGACAGAATGTTAGTTCACATTCCTGAAGCCAAAAATGTGAATGGACCAGTGTCTATGTATAGAATAGTTGTATCTATAGAGTTGTATCAGCAGGGTTTTATTACTGAAACTCTTGGGAACCACTCATATGCTGATGAACAAGGGCTTCCTTACTACATCACAGCAGAATTAGACCCAGACGATATCAAAAGTGACTTTATTATAGGAGATAGAAGTACTTACAATGGTTTTTACAACGCTCCACTGCCTTTGACTAATGATATTGATGTGTCTCTAGGTGTTGTTAGTGAAAAAGGTAAAGTAAGGAAAATAAGATATGCAGAATCTACAAAAAAGATTATTTTGAACATAAATGAACCTGAAGAGATATCTCCCATGGTTGTGGCACTCGGTGCAGCTATAGCTATTGGGGTGGTGTTATTGTTAATAGGAATAGGATTGCTAATAATTCTGAGGAAAAGAATACAGCTTGCAAGAATGCAAAGAGGCTCACAGTCAATGCCGTTAAGTCTCAGTGAGCCTTGTGTTGAGATAGAAAACACGGGCTTCCTACAAGAAGAAGATGAACGAGTAGACTACTATGGTAACTTAAAAAGAAAGCTGTGGAATATACCGAGAAACCTCATAGATATAGACATTTCTTGTGTTATAGGTTTAGGCAGCTACGGAAAATTTACTAGAGGAAAAGTCCAACAACATGGAGCACAAACTACTGGATTAGTTCAAGTTATAGCTGACAGAGAACTAGAAAGGCCTGATAAAAGGTTAATGCTCCAAGAACTAGATTTGTTAATCAAATCAAGTGAACATGAAAATGTAATCTCTCTAATAGGAATATGTGAAACCAACACAACTCTTTTTGTAGTCTTACAAGAAACAAAACAGACTTTAAAAGAAATGTTACTATTGAGCAGACACAGGGATTTGCAGAACAACAAATTTTGTTTGATAACAGAAACTAAGGTTTTACAAATATGTGCAGATGTAACAAGAGGAATGGAGTACTTGCACAGTAAAAAGATCATGCATAAGCGTTTGGCGTGTAGAAATATTGTAATAACTGAGAGAGGGGTAGCTAAAGTGTCTGGGTTTGGGTTATCTTACTTGCGGCCACTCCATGAGACTCCAGATTACACGAGGTGGACAGCTCAGGAGATGCTGAGACAGACGAGATACAATGCTAAAGCCGATGTGTGGTCCTTTGGATGTCTAATGTGGGAGACTTTGACGATAGGTGCGACGCCATATTTCCATTCCCCAACCAAGGATGTAGCGGTGAGGGTGTGGCGTGGCATGCGTCCATCACAACCGTCATACGTAGGAGACGAATTGTTCCAAATTTGCCTGCAGTGCTGGCAAGTTGACCCTGATGAAAGACCTTCCTTCTCCTCCCTGGTACATGAACTCATGCATTTCACCCAGGGCCCTGCGACTAGAAGTTTAAGTTTCACGCACTATAATGGCTTTAATTTTGAACCTCATGTACCACAATATGAAGTTATTTCATAATATTTATAAGTGTAGATGTTAGGTTTAAATGTTAGGATCCAAAGACAAGTAATGACTACTCATAATTTGCATTCCTTCTAAAATATATGAACAGTTAGTCACACTAACATCCTATCATAAAACTGCAGTCTTAATATGATAAGATTTTTTCTTAGTTCGTTTTGTGTAACTAGTTTGATTGGTATTTACCATTTAAGGTATTGTAAGTGACTTGGTAATCATTGGACAGTACACTTGCAGAATCTATTAATTTAAAAATTGGTTTATTAATTCCTATTATTGTACGTTAACTGTATCTTCTGTGACTAGCACAATAATATTAAATTAAGTCTGCTTAAGAAGATTAACTCATAAAATTAAGGTAGAAATTTTTCAGAGTGATATGCTAACTAAATTAAAAAGGCATTTTATTTTTCTAAATATGCTGCTATAAAAGTTAACTACTGACCTTTAGGTAAGGTAAGAAATTCAAATTTATCTCTGTACCACATTTCATCAAAATCGGTTCAGTAGTTTAGGCGTGAAAGCGTAACAGACAGACAGTTACTTTCACACTTATATTAGTAGGGATTATGCTACCAGTGCTTGCCCACTGCGCCAGTGCAATTTTTAAGAAAAATTACATTAAGGGCGTTTTCGCACTATGTCCGATCCGAACCCGTGAAAATATGGATACGGAGAAATGTAATAGTATCCGATGACGGATATTGGATCTAGTGCGTAAATTACCATAGAAAAATATAAATAGTTCTACCGCTGCTATGGACCATATTTTCGCGGGTTCGGATCAGATTCGGATCGGACATATTGCGAAACCGCTCTAACTGGGTGTAATAGAAAATTACTTCTTCTTATCGTGTAGTATAGTCAAGTATGTGGCAAAATCGGCTAACCGTGGTGAGAGTTGTCACAGTGGCCTCTGACTTGGTTTTAACGACTGTAGTCAATCGACAACCGCTGGTACCGACAGCTTAACGTGCCCTCCGAAGCACGGAAACGCTCGTGATAAATTGCCACTTTGGTCACCCATCAGGTTCCCTGCCTCTGTGTACGTTACTTAACCTCACTGATCGGTTGAGATCTGCGAGAGCCACTGAGCTACGAGCGCTTCGACGAGAAAATTACTGGGTGGTGACTAATAACCGTGAATCTCCATGTGATCTGAACAACTTTCTTTAAAGATCCCGTAATAAATTCTCGAAAAACATTTTGCTGTTTAACACTAAACACAAGTTGTAGTTGTGGCAATCAGGGGGGCTACCACCTAAGCGAAGCTGATGCTGGGAATGGAATGTTGTTGATTGCTTCTTTATAAGGAGACCTTGATTAACGACATGTACCAAACACAGCAATGTACACCATTCCGTTCGTTCATCATTGGATCAATCAGCATCAGCTTTGCTTAGGTGGTAGCCCCCAGTTGTACTTAGGGAGAACTGATATTAATTTGAAGTCAGCCAATGTAACGTAGCAACTAGTTAAGTGTATTAGTGTAAGTCTTGTGTAAGTCATGACATGACATGTAATTATAAGACTTGATCTAATTATTTTGCATTTATTTGTATGTTATTTTATGTTAAGTACAGTACTTATATATATGTATATGTAGTCATTTTTTTTTATTCTGAATTTTATTCCGTCCATGTTCTTTATTTGAATCTCGTAACTCACTGTAATTCGTAGGTACTTATATTTTTTTATACACACTTTTACCTAGTTTTATATACAGACATTCCAAAATTTACATCAGTTTTTACATGAATAAATGAATTTAAAATTTTTAAATATTCTTTTATAAAATTCCCATAATATTCCCCTTATGTTTGTAAGCATCTACTTGTTCAATTTAGTCTTAACTCCAAGGTCCTAATCCAGATGCGTCGTGTAGTTTTTTTTTTGATAAAAAGTTTAGTGCGATTATGTTTGTAGACACGACAGCACGTCAGGTTATAATGTTGACCTTGAGCTCGCCTTAACTGCGCTCGTAATAGAGACCGTTTTCGTAGTGCAAATGGTTAACCTGATGAGCGGTTGTGTGTACTTTCGAAGCAAACACTTCTATGGCCATAGTTCAGTCGGTAATGACCTTGCCTACCGATCTGGAGTTTGTAGGTTCGTTTCCAAACACAAATATTTGAAAATCGTGTTTTCAAGTAGTGTCCATTTGCCCAGCCAGCCCAAAAGCTCTGGAGCGATTTCACCTATGCCATCATTCAGAGCATAAATTGCGCCTTCCATGAGCAAAATATAATTTTATGTGCAATCGTACTATCGCCACTACGACGGTTTGTTTGCGCGTGGCTGGAGAAATTTCGCTAGCTAGCAAATGCTGTATAATAAAAACTACAACACATACAGAGTTTTATTTTATGCAGAACTTTAGAGTCAAAACCACCTGTGAAATCTCAGTTTGATATACCTAGTCGTTTTAACGTGAGAGCGCAACAACACTGTGCTTGCTGTACAAAATTTGCCCAGCCAGCACAGCTCAAAACCAATAAAGGAACCCATTAAGGTTCAAAGTAAGTTTACCTAGGTTTAGGGTCTATAATAAGCATACATACACAAAAGATTCAAAGCATTTGGACAAGTGATTACTGAGTTATAGGCTTTTGAAGTTTGGGCTGGCTGGAGAAATTTGCCTAGCCAGCCCATTGTGATCTCAAAAACTACAATACATATAACTAAAATCCTTGCACGAAAAATTTACTTAGAATTTGCGCAATAGGCACAGAAAAAATTGGAATCCTAACTCATGTAGTTTCGGAGAAATCTTAGCTTTTCTGTTTTCCCGCGAAAAATTCAAATTTTAATCATTCATGATGACAGAATGCGACGTTGCCGTTCTGAATTTTACCAAATAACCTATAAAACTTGCCGTCGCGTCAAACGACTTTCTTAGTTATGGCATTGTAATAAAGACTGTGGGACTCGCACTTGTATTCCCATGTCTTGTGGAATTGTAGTCCAATAAATTTTGTTTTACTTGAAATTTGTGAAAACGTGACGGAAACGAAAACGAAAATCCACTTTTTGCCTACTTTTTGTATGAAAATGGTCGAATTTACGCAGTTTTTTTTTCATTTTCGGCACGTTTTCACAAATTTCAAGTATAACTAAATTTATTGACTAGAATTGAAAATTCAGGTTTAGCACTTGCTCGTCTGTTATAGCCCTCCATGTATCTCGAGTATGCTTTTATAGCTTCTCAAACAGACCTCTTTTGTATGAAAAATCAAGCAATATCCCTAGACCGTGTTGATGTGTGTACTACAGGGTGAAATTGAAAACATTCGACAAACTTTGATGGATGAATCTACCCATGTTACAAACAACTTTATCTCCTATATGGGACCAACTTTCCTACTAACAAAAAAATCTGGTGTTCCAAATTTCCAATATGTACTCAACCAAAATTTATGGAACAACAGATTCTTTTTTTAATAGGAAATGGGTAGATTCATCCCTCAAAGTTTGTCTAATGTTTTCAATTTCAACATGTAGTTAAGTTAAACTATGGCTGTCAATCGAATCGGGCGAAGGGTCCTGCTGGGTGTGGTGTACTCGTAGACCACAATTTGGCTCGCCAACGCACCACCACACAACACAGTACTACTCAGGCCGGCTGTCTGTTTCCGACTGCCTGACTCTGATATCGGTGACGTATGCGCTCGAGACAAACACGGCCGCACCAATACACTACATCCCTATCTTACTTTAAAAAAAGAAATATAATTAAATGTATTTTCTTTATTACAATAATTGATGTCATAACAATCAGTATTATAATAAGAAACACAAAATTCAAAATTATATCTTTAACTCAAGACAATTATATTATTCTGATTCGCTTGCTCTTGTTTCGGATTCATCATTTTTCTCATTCTGTTCCCCGTCATCGTTACCACACACTTTCCACTGTCCTTCTACTCTTTTTAAATGTACTATATTTCTTCTAAGGACCTGTCTTGTTTCGTCGTTTTCTACTACTACATCACCGCCTTCAGTTCTTTTTACCGTATGAGGTGAAGCGTCGTAGTTGAGGCTTAGTTTATTATCTTTATTCATTTGTTTGACATAAACTTTGTCTCCTACTTCTAAGTCACAACTTTTTGCTTTCCTTTTCCGGTCTGTGTATATCTTTCCTTTCTCCTTATTTTCGTGATCTTTGTCTTTCATTTCCATATCTCCTTCTTGCGATTTTACATTTAAGTCCCGAATCATGGGTATCTTATCTCTAAATTTCCTTCTGAAAAATAGCTCCGAAGGAGTTTTTCCAGTCACTGTATGAGGCGTGCTGTTGTACATGACCAAGTACTCTAAGAGTGAGTCGCGCCAATTCTTTTTTTCTACTTGGCTTATTTTGAGCCTCTTCAAAATGTCCCGATTTTGACGTTCAACTTCTCCGTTCATCTGGGGCCAATATGGTACTGTATTAAAAAGTACTATGTTTCTTTCCGTACAGAACGTCTTAAATTCCTCGCTGCAAAATTGCTTGCCATTATCGGCTGTGATCGACCCAGGGTATCCCAAGCGGCTGAAAATTTCTTTAAGATGGGTGACTATTTCCGCAGTGGTAATTTTTCGACAAATCTTTACTTCTTTATATCGGCTGTAGTAGTCTACAATGACAAACAAATAGTCGCCACTGGGAAGTGGTCCCATCAAATCAATAGCAACATCCATCCATGGCTCTTCAGGCAACTCTCTTCGCTTTAAAGGATGGGGAGGGTTTGGTCCAGAAACCAAAGTACAACCTTTGCATGCCTTTACTGTCGTCTCGGCATCTTTATCGCACTTTGGCCACCATACTTTTGTCCTAAGCCTGGCTTTCATCCCTACTATACCAGGATGACCTTCATGTGCAGCCTTCAGTACGCGTTCTCGAAGGATTTGTGGGATTACGATTCTTGTGCCTCTTAATAAAATTCCTTCATAAAAGCATAGCTCAGTAGAAAACAACTTGTACTGTTTCACATTTTCGTGCCAATCACCATTATAAACTCCGTTTTTTACTTTCAAAATCTCCAGATCTTTAGCCGAGAACTCAACAATTTCTTTCAAAGAAACCGCAACAGGAACACTGTTTTCGACAATCTGATGTATGTGGTTGTCTTTAAGGACTGCCATTGACTTGGTCACATTGCATAACCTGGACAAGGGATCTGCAATATTTGATTTGCCCGGTCGGTAGATCACCTTGTATTTATAAGACTGGAGGCGTAAGATCCAACGCTCAATTCGGGCACACGGCTTAGACTTTACTCCAAAAATCACTTCTAGTGGTTTATGATCAGTGACCAATTCAAACTCCTTCCCATACAAAAATATATGAAAATGTTCAACGGCCCACACAAGCGCTAAGGCCTCTTTTTCAGTCTGGCAGTATCTGCGTTCACAATCTGTTAAAGTTTTATGGCCGTAAGCGATCACCCTCGGTCCTCGGTCATTTATTTGAATCAAAACACTGCCTAAGCCCACCGGACTAGCGTCTGCTACTACCATAGTGCGGTCCCTGACGTCGTAATAACCAAGTGTGGAAATGTTTGCAAGAGCCTTCTTTAAAACGTCGAAACCTTTTTGCTGATTCTCGCCCCATATATTCCTAATATCAAGGTTGTCACCGTTTTTGTTGCGCAACAACTGTTTTAGAGGCTCCGTGAGCGTTGCAAAATTAGGGATCCACTTACTGACGAAATTTGCAAGGCCCAGGAAGCTGCGGAGGTCTCCGGATGTCGTAGGGCTTCTAAACTGCTGTACAGTTTATAATATACAGTTTATATTTATATTTTTCTAGTGGCCTCACTCCATGTTCTGTAAGTTCATGCCCCAAAAAGCTAACCTTTCTCATCCTATAATGACATTTATCATTGTTCAGTACTACATTGTTTTCTTTCAGTACATTCAATACTTTGTGCAATCTTTTGTTGTGTTCTTCCAAATCGCTGCCATAGACCAAAATATCATCAATGAAGTTGATAACCCCTTCACAACCAGCTAATATTCTTTCCAAAGTTTTTTGAAATATTTCGGGAGCACACGAAATACCGAACATCAAGCGCTTATATCGGTATAGCCCTTTACTAGTGATAAATGTAGTAATATGCCGAGAGTCTGGGTCAATTTCAATCTGGTGGAAAGCGTCTTTGATGTCTAGTCTACTGAAATATTTAGCTTCCCGCACTTTAGGTAAGAGTTTGTCCATTGTGGGTAATGGGTGATTTTCACGCACTATAGCTTGGTTTGCTCTTCGCATATCGACGCAAATTCTCATGTCGCCGTTATCTTTTAGAACGGGTACCATAGGAGAAACCCATTTAGATGACCCTTTCACCTTCTCTATGATATCTCTCTTTGCAAGTTCGTCTATTTTGGCTATAACTTTATCTTCCAGGGGTATTGGGATCCTCCTATAAATGAAACAAAATACCAATAGTCTTCACTATCTTATTATTACTATAATAAAGAAACAAACCAGTAAAAAATTATAACAAACAATCCTTATTCTTCTTCTGATTTTAATTGTTATATTTATTTATATCTAATGATTTTTTTTTAATGAAATTTAAATTTAATCGATATAGTCATTTTACCTGTAGGGTTGTGCTACTGGTGTCACTGAATCATCGATGGGTAGCTTAACAGAAACGTCCTTTAACTTGGGAAACACTGATCCTTCCAATTGGTTGACTTGCTCATGGTTAAAACCAATTTTGAGAATACCCAAAGCCTTGGCAGTAATCTTACCAAGTAAGTTTCTCGTTCCATTCTTTATAACATAAAATTTTGCTTTTTCTGCTTGTTTTCCAATCTGAATGTCAGCTTCAAAAGAACCCACAATCTCCAGAGGTATCTTACTGCCATATGCCAAAAATTTTATATTTGGGTTAGGAATCATGTCCATTGCTTTAACATTTTTACTTTTCATAGTTTTCCAGGTTTCTTCTGTGATAAGATTCTGCTTACATCCAGAATCCACCAACATATCAAGACTCACTCCACCCACCAGGCAAGTACACTCTTCATCGTCATCGATGTGAAAAACATAATGAATTGTTTCCTGTTCTTCGTGCTCTGGTCCATCGTCTGTCTCATTTGTAATCTGATTAACTCCTTCTTGATTTTGGCTTCTTTTAGTCTTCTTCCTATTGTTTGCATCAAAATTTTTCTCTACATCCATTTTCCTTTTAAGGGGCTGCTTAGTTTTGCAGAATTGGCGAAAGTGTCCCCTTAAACCGCATTTCAGACAATTCTTATCTTTTGCAGGGCAATCAGGGTTACTCGATCCATGGTTCCGATTTCCACACCTACCGCATCTCATGTTCTCCCGTGTTTTTAGGCGCGTCTCATTTTGATTTCCGATCTTTGTGATAATTTTGTTAACACCCTGTGCGGTCTTATTCACCGAATCATATTCTTCAATTTGCTTGTTAACTGATTCCAAAGAATTTGCCTCCTTAATTATCCTCTCCAGATTTATGTCGTCGCCTATTTTAAGAATCTTCTTCCGAAGTTCTGACGAAGAGCATTTTTCTACTATCTGGTCAATAATATGTTGATTGTTTTCGTCTCTGAATTGACATTTTTGAGCTTGTTGTCTGAGTCTTATCAAAAACTTTTCAAATTTTTCCCCAGGGTCTTGTTTGAGCAATCGAAACAGGTGTCGTTCATATATTTTATTTTGCTTTGGAGCAAAATAATCATCAAGCTTGGCTACGGCCACTTCAAAAACGTCAACTCCCTCTGCTGCTTCAACATTAGCACCTGGTAAGTTGTAGAAAACTTCTTGGAGGTCTAATCCCCCAAAATGCAGCAGGTTTGCTTTTTTCTTTTCGCTGTTTGTGATATCAGCTGCCTTCAAGTAGATGTCTAAGGCTCTTTTCCACCTTTCCCAGCGGACTACGACCGAGCTTGGTTCGCCTTCGCAATCAAACTTTTCCAGCGTCAGTGGCAAAGCCATCTTGACTGTGGGGCGACCTGCAAGTAAATTATTGCATAATCACCTATTTAAAGGTAGACACTAATGTTATATTTATAACAGTCAATCGGATCAAACTCTCACATCGCCTTTATTGCTGATCAATTTAATGATACTCACAAGTAAGCAATTTTTAATATTATATTTGCTAATGTTCAATTAAATGAAACTGTCGCATCAGTTTGCTATATATCAATTTAATGATATTTGCAGTATGTAGGTATTAGTCTTTGCTAATGGTCAATTTAATGAAACTCTCAAACCAGCTTTGTTCAACATCAATTTAATGATATTTGCAACATGTATTAGTCTTTGCTAATGGTCAATTTAATGAAACTCTCAAACCAGCTTTGTTCAACATCAATTTTATGATATTTGCAACATGTATTAGTCTTTACTAATGGTCAATTTAATGAAACTCTCAAACCAGCTTTGTTCAACATCAATTTAATGATATTTGCAACACGTATTAGTCTTTGCTAATGGTCAATTAAATGAAACTCTCAAACCAGCTTCGTTCAACATCAATTCAATGATATTTGCAATATGTATTAGTCTTTGCTTAACGTCAATTGAAAGAAACAAACTTTTTTTTTTCAAGTAAATTTACTTTGAATCATCATATTACTTTTGCGACACTAATTCAATTGAACGCCAATTAAATGGATTTTTCATATCAGTCTTGCCGATCATCAATCAGTGAATCACAAATTAATCCCAGCTCAGAAAAAGTTATATTCAATAGACGGTAAAAAAAAGATACAATCATGTCATCACACCAGCAAATCTTACTCGATTATTACTTTGTTTATCTTGCAGTGCACGGTAAGTAGTACAATAATTTATATAGGGTAGGCCTCGCCATAAAATGAAGTTTATCTCCTATACAGCCAGTACTTACATAATCATACATAGGTATAATAATCAACCAACCCTATAGGACGAGGTATGCATGCAGGTACCTATGAATGAATGTGAATATGTAAAAAACTAGGTACATATTTATTCAAGGTAATACTGTGTATTTGCAAATCTAAATTTATAAACCTTACGAGGAGTGGGTGAGGTAATACCTAGGTAGGTACTTGTAAATACTTCTCAGAATAGATAAGAACCAAATCGTGACATGAAGTACGAAACTTGCTAAACAACTTGTTATTTTATGCAACTTGCTACGCATAGAAACATAAAAAACGAAACCCACTCGACTCGTACCTCAATCCCTTCATTAAGAGTACCTACGAATTTTATTATGTTGATAAGAAAGATGTAAACACATCCATCGCTCAAACATCAGTTACACCTCTTTGTAATTTATTTATTTATTTATTTATTTATTTATTTAATAGATCACCAACAAGTTACACACCAACTCTTAATTAAAATGGCACAAATTTATAAAAAAAGGCTAAATGGTAACCCAATTATAGGTGACAACCGCATTAAAAAAAAAAATTAAGTAACATTATACCAAGAACATAGTACCTAATATTATACCTTAAATCAAAAATCAAAATAAAACAGTCGCAGGGAAACAATTTGCAACATGAAAAGTTACATTTAAATTATACATATAAAACATAGTATTGAAAATTAAACATGGGTGAGCTACTTTAAACAATTTAGACCAAGGATTTGTTTTTTGATCGAAGCTTTGAAGGAATAGCTTTTATCTCCAAAAATATCACAGCTGGAAGAAATTGTATTATATTCCCTAGCCATTCTTTGTAAAGGCGAGTGAAACCCGAGATTAGAACTAACCGACCTCAATGAAAAAGGCTGATATTTATTAGGGCGTGGTAATTTCGCGGGCACTTTTATACCTACTTGAGGCAACAACTCGGGACAATCAAGGGTACCACTCACAAGTTTGTAAAAGAACATAATATCCAGGTAGCGTCTACGATCGGACAGAGAGTTCATTTTAAAATTCAGAAGTCTTTCTGAATAAGATTTCAACTTTTTAGCTAACCCAAACCGATACGACAAGTGCCACAAAAACCTTTTCTGTACCCTCTCAATTTTTTTAATATACACATCATAGTGTGGATTCCAGACCACACTGCAATATTCTAAATTACTACGTACCAAGGCATTATATAGCATTATCATAGTGTGAGATTTTTTGAATTCTTTGGTATTACGCAATACAAAGCCAAGAATCTTAAAACTTTTGTTACAAATCTTATCAATATGCGTATGAAATCTTAATTTACTATCCAAGGTCACTCCCAAATCCCGCACACAGTTTTCTTCGGTCAAGGGCTCATTGTCTATGGAATACGATCTAAATAGATGCACTTTTTCTCTGGTAAACCGCATCACACAACATTTCTTAGCATTGAGGCTCATATTGTTTTTACGACACCAAGAGACAAGTTGATCAAGATCAGACTGCAACAACTGAGCATCATGAGAAGAAGTCACTCGCTTAACCAACTTTAAATCATCTGCGAAAAGGAAACACTTAGACTGTTCAAAAGATTCGCAAATATCATTCATAAAGATGTTAAATAGTAAAGGGCCTAAATGGCTTCCCTGAGGTACACCGGAAAGGGAAACATAGAGCCTTGAAGAATACCCATTTACCACAACCGAAGATTCCCTTTCACTAAGATAGGACCTAAACCAATTTAATAAATTTCCGTAAATACCATAACACGAAAGTTTGTTAATTAAAATTTCGTGATCTACTTTGTCAAACGCTTTACTGTAATAGCCCAGTAACGGGTCAAGTTCCCTGTAAGGTGACCGACCAAATGTAAACAAACTGAATATTTCTGACCTTGTATCCCATCCTCGTCGCCACGTATGTGGTGTACTCGTAGACCACAATTTGGCTCGCCAACGCACCACCACACAACACAGTACTACTCAGGCCGGCTGTCTGTTTCCGACTGCCTGACTCTGATATCGGTGACGTATGCGCTCGAGACAAACACGGCCGCACCAATACACTACACTGGGTATACAAGCATTTGATCTCTCCGCCCGCGTGGACTACAGGGTCGTGCCCAGCTGTGGGATAAAATGTAGCCTACGTCTTTTCCCAAGGTTTAATCTATCTCTGTAACAAAATTCATAAAAATTGGTTCAGTTGTTTAGGCGTGAAAGCGTAACAGAGACAGAGTCTATTTTCGTATAAAAAATTTGTAATAATTATGCGGGGATTGTAAACGAGTATAAGTATCACAAAACGCTTTGTAAGAATGTCCGTTACCGAACTACAACAGGTACCTTATAAGCAGAGATGGATCTTCGTTTTTGAAAGCCTTCTTAATGCAAACCGTTAGTAATTTTCGAACATCATTAAGGTCGGATTTTCCCCTTGTTCCATTGTAATCAACTATTCTGACCAACTAGTTGTTCCGTGTGGCACTCGATTGGTGGTTTTGTTCCGCTCTGAACAATTGCTCAAGTAGATCTCAGAGACACGATTATTTTATGCCTCATGGAACAACTCCTTAAAATTAAACAAAAAAATAATACTTCATGCTTATGAATAAAATAATAAACTTAACTATTTGAATAACAAAATTCTAAACTTAACCAAACTTAAATCTTTGTGGCATACTGAATTTGATATTAGCAACCTATACGATGTATTCTTCTTCATTGGTATATGAGATTATTCGCAATTACCATGGCGCGAGATTAAGATGGATGCCTCATGAATTATCTTAATTTCTCCATGGCATGGCCGAGATCAATGTCACCATCAATAAACTGAAGTAGAATGGCTCGGATGGCGCCATCAGTGCTCGGATCGTGCTTTCCTCGTTTAGTTCCCTTTTGCATAGCGTAAAAATTTTCATTTTTTGCAAGGACGTTGAGTAGCCGAAACAAAGTAACATTCTTATTTAACTGTTTGTTTAACTTAGAGTGAAAGGCCTCCAATATATTATTCGTGCGGTGGCGCAGACCGAAAACACTAAGAATTTTTCGAGTGTTCCGAGTTATGACTTTTCCAAGTGGCCGGTAAGAGCCTACCTACTTCAAAAGCAAGAAGTATCTATGTAGGTAATCTATGTTTCGCGGTACCAAGCTAAAGTTGTTTCGTTAGGAAACAAAATAGTTGATGTGCCTTGTTCCTCCTTGACCAACTGAAATCGTTATTCCGTGTGGCATAAAAATAGTTGATCAGATTTTAGTTGGTCAGAATAGTTGATCACAATGGAACAAGCGGAATAGTTGATCACAATGGAACAAGCGGGATTTTCCAATGCTCAGGTGAAAAGATAGACCAAGAGATGTCTGGTTTATAAACAAATGAGACAGTCATAATATAGTATCAGATTTATCTGACTATTAAAAAACCGACCCTTGTGTCTTCTAAATAGTGACTAGTTAAGAGAGACTGTGGAGCGTGTGCAGCGTAGAATTAAAACAACAAGTATTTCTTTTTGCATTTATTTAATGTTAATATAATATAGACAATGTTCAAGGTACCTTTTAATTGGTTTTCGAGCTTTTTAACACTAAGACATTGTAACCTTCCGTTTAACCTCTTACTTTAACATTGCAAAGTAACACTTAATTACAATCAATATTGACAATACAACTAAATAATTAACATTTGACTAAAATATATCGAATTTTTAATTCAAAATTATTCAACATTTTCAAATTCAAACTTAATTAATTAAAGATTATTATCTCGTAAATAACATTGCGGACCCGTGTCAATAAACCAAGTTAACAAAAATTAGTAAAAAATAAAGAATTCATGACCAAAACTGTAGAGCAACAAATATGTTTTATTAATGATACTTGATACCGAGTGGCGCTGTCTATCGTACTTATACTTAATACGCAACAATAATTCAATAGAATTTTATATAACAGATCAATCTCAACATGTGTAAAGGCGATGAGACAACGACTGATCGGCGCTTGCGTCGCGGTGCGCACGAGTCTGCCTGATGCGCACTCGCGGCGGGGGAGGGGGGAACCGCTGCTACGTTTACATCGCCCTCAAAAGACAATGTAACTCTACAGAATCTATCGTTGCTAGTTTAATCCATTTAGCTTTCTGACTTTTGACGAACGAAATAGATAATTTTGTACGTAAGTTAAGCATTTAATTTTTTCCAACGGTGTGAGGTGCGACACGTGCGCAGCGGCCATTTTGAATACGTCACCTGACGTTTGAGTCCGCGAGTGCGCGCGGGAATCGCACACGACAAGAGCGCGGGAAAGGCCCGCGAAAACCAAGCGATAATTTAATGACAAACAATTAATATATTACAATATTCCCTACCGTTTCGGGGACGCGTTCGTGACAATGTCAATATGCGCAAGTTGATTCCTCAGTCTTTAATAAATTGATGACAATGAGCAGGAGAACGTAAATGAAACAATGTTATGCAATTATATACAGATAGTGACGTGAGAGTGACGAGAGGGGCGGCTCCGAGTCTGTCGTTGTGACCAATAAGTGCAGTAATAAAATGACTATTTTACAGCGAATGCTTAGTCATTATTTGGATTGGCCACCAACGCGCTGTGTGTTCTTTCTGTATGTAACTCAATTGGTGTTTGTGTTTACTTATTATGCTTGCTTCTATTCTCACATCACGCCAGAATTCGTATAATCTATATTTAACACAAACCAGACTCGAAGCGCGTCCCTAGCGTCGCTCCGCCGTGTGCGACCCGCGCCCTTCCACAAGCGTATGGTGATGTCTTAATGTTGAATTGTTGAGTTCGACTTGAACGCACAGCCATGTTCCTATACACATTACCGAACCTTACTCTAGCCTAGCGCACCCGACAACTGCTCGTGTATACCCTCCCTAAACTACTTAATTACAATAAACGACTCTATCAACAAATTCAACAACATTTAGCTACTAAAATCGCGGAGGGAACTGCAAAACGAATTTATTCTGCAGGCGTACATCACACTGCCTCATTTGACAGTTTATTTCAGTCGCCATTTTGTCTGTCAGTCGCTTTTACCAAAATCGAGCATCTAGTTATGGGCCCGAACTTAATGGGAGAGACCAAAGGCCACAGTCACTGACTCGGCCAATTGGTAGAGAATGTGAGAAGATGGTAGTGTTGAGAGTGTTTGTCAAAGTCAGCTGATAAGCTGCCATCCGATCGACAACCCGGGGTATACCGTGGACTTGAGCGAGACTGCACAAGACTGACAAATAGCGAGTTCTTGTAACGGAGGTCAACACTCACACAAGGAGTCTCTTTACTGTTTAGAAAGATAGACAAAATAGCGGCCGCTCTACTTCTCAACTGTCAAATCTGACAGCACAACACCCGTGTTCCCTCGGAATCTGTAGAATGAAGAATGACAACTAGCTACCTTAGCCTACAACATCGAAATCTTAAGAGTAAAGAGTAGAGACGAGTGCGGGGTGCGGTGTGCAGGGTGATGCGACGCTAGCGAGGCGAGCGCTCGCTACTCTATCGAATGTTAGCTAAACAACGTGAGGTGACACAACCTGTGGCTAACATGATCCGGGTGGTGCCGACTACTGGGGTGCGTGCGTCTGCGAGTGTAGGCCGGTGGTGACGTGCGATGCGATGCAACAACCAGTATCACAGAAACAGTATCCTCGTCTCGTCCGACGGAAGGTGCTTTACATTGCTTTTTATTTAATGTAATTTTGAATTATTTTAATCAACATCCTGAGTGTTCTATGAAATGAAGCAATTTTGAATTTAAATTTCCTATTGACATGCTTAATCCACAGTTTATTTTAAAGGAGTAGGTCATAATAGTTTGAAACTAGTCTTGACCATTTTAAAGTGTATGAACGGCTTGAGAAGTGTATCAACCACATTGGAAGTGTATTAAAAGCTTTAAAAGTGTATTGACGGTCTTAGAAGTGTGTCAACCGCCTTAAAAGAGAATAAAGAGCCTTGGAAACACTTCCAAGGCCCTCAATTTGCTTTCGGTTTTATTTAAGGCGGTAACATTAAAGGCCTCAGAAGTATATTAAAGGCCTCAAAAGTGTATTAAAGGCCTCAAAAGTGTATTAAAGGCCTCAAAAGTTTATTAAAGGACTCAAAAGTGTATTAAAGGTCTAAAAAGTGTATAACGGCCTTGAAAGTGTATCACTGCATTCCTTAAATGTGCATAAACTATTTAACCTCCATAACGGCGTATTTTAAACGTTGTAAGCACCTTACGTCGTACGGACGCCAGCAATTGTTTACACGAGGTAGTCGGGCCGACAGTGCACTATTTATTATCCTTCCACGCGATAAAAACTCGGGTAATTATTTTGTATCCACGATAATATACTCTCAAATATTGTAACAACTTCTGTATAACAACATTAACATTTTCCAGTTACTTTTTTAAATTATCTATACATACCCATTAAATATATGGTTTTTTAGATATAACTAACTAGTTACATCGTTATCTATTTAGAAGGAAAAGCGGTTCTCGGCGGGTTTTATGAATCCCATATTCCCATATTTTTTTGCATGTAGCAAGAAAAGATATATTACACTCCAAACTAGATATATTCCTGTCATAAACTATAATTTATGAACAATTTTGCAGCTGCATACAATGCTAAATAAATAGATTTACTTATTATGCGTTAACCAAAAAAGGCCTCGTTTTTTTCAATAAATTCATTTAGCTATTGTTTTTTTTTCATTTCATTTCATTTTGAATAAAAATAATATAAATTATATTTGCATGTTTTTTTAACCTATCTAAATTTGTAATTTTTTTTATTTTACTGCAAGTCACTACAAATTGCTATATGTACGGTGCTACAAGTTAGTGGTAAGCAAAGTCGCGTTACGGTCAACAGCACATCAGGTTACCACAAACGGTCTTTCCCCAATGAATAGTAAACTCTAATGCTTGGAGATAAAATTGAAAATCGATTCAAGAAATTTGTCAGTTTTGGATAGCATGATGTGCAGTTGACCCTGTATCTAGTGCCGACTGAACCCCAGCTTGAATGTATGGAGGAACCCGCCGAGAACGCCCGCGGAAGCAACTCAAAAAGAACCTAGTCTATACTCTTGTATAGCTAACATAGACGCGCGAAATAATTTTGCCATGTCGATTTCGTGCCTGTTCCGTACCTACTGACGATATGTGATAGGACGAGAGGGCGTAATAAGACACATACGGCAAAATTATTTCACACGTCTATGTTAGACATACATACATGCCAGATAAGATGGTCAAATGTGGTTATTACACTAAAAAATAGTATGTATACTAGCGGGAATTTTGCGATATTAATGTAGTACTATAGTAACACCGCAAAATGCCTGCAAAATTTTTAATCGACTTCAAGACTAAAGAACAACCCAATATTTGTATACTTATTTTTTATTTAATTTAATAAGATTATAGTGTTCGTATAACCCTGCTAAATTACGTGAAACTTAATGCGATAGTGAAATAAACAAGAATATTAGCAACTTACTTCGTGACGTAACCACCGTCCGCCATCTTGTCTGGCCAAGAGTATACCAATCGGAAACGTCTACCCCAGAGGTCGAACAGAACGCGTATCGATAGATCCCGAACAATTTAGAATAATTGACGATTCAACTACACGTACCGACTAATAGAGAATTAGTTTCGATAAAATTGAGCTTGTAAAATCGACGTACAAGGGATTGCGTCGGGAGGCTTGCGCCTGCGCGCTCGCGTTCCTCCGTGCTCGCGACCGGCGGCGCCCTGCCTACCCCACAACGGACCTTACAACTGCCATCGCGAACACGAGAAACTCCAATGTTTAATTGACACAAGACGATATCTGTACCTACCCCAATATTATTAGTAAGATGAGAAAGTCGAAAAACACCACAAAGGTCGAACAGCAATACCTAAAGATTGAATATACATTAACTAGCTACTTTAATGCATCTACATGGCGAATGTTACCTACATAACACGTACAATAGACCAGTAACAATACCACAACTTATTTAGTTCAAGATATCGTTGGACAGTTGGAGACTTAACACCGATTTTATATAATTAACATTTTCACAATTTTCACGGAAGTACGATGTTGCGGCGACTTATCAAGAAATTTTAAATTTATTATTATTTTATTTATTAATCAAGTTTTAGCCGAGAATCGTCTCTCAATTCCTTTTCTTATAAACTACGGTACTTTTAAGCCGATTTCAAATTATATATTATTATGTGTTTTATTTGTACTTGTTTTTTCTCGTTAGTCCGATGGGACTCGGCTAATGCCGCACTCGGGATTACCTCGACATGTCAACCAATGATCACAGACTATATAATTAAATTACATATGTACCGAGACGAGACGGACACTACCTCGCAAGCGCTGCCGCCTCCAAATAAATTCAATTACATCGTTAACTGTAAATAATATTTATCATATTGTCTTCTTCAATAATATATAGAAATCTGCATTTTAAAACCTTTAAAATATATCATTTTTCTACACTGGACATGCACTTTTATATTTAGTTGTACTTTGATAAGGTAATGTGATTTAGCCCGACGAAAAACTATAAACATTCCTAACACAACGAAATATTATAAATGTATAAAAAATAAAGATCTTTAGCGCGAGAAAGTGATCGATCAGGAATGAAAAATTCAGAGAAAACGTTCGAAGCGACGACGCCACGCGTTTCGGGACGCGTCTTGTACTTTAACATGTAACGTATGTTATAATATGTTATGTAATGTTAATGTATGACCTACTTTGGTGAGGATATTCAATCGGGTCCGGAGACCGCGCTTCATCTACTAACTATTATGACAATATTCAACACATATACAATTAAATACATGTAGAAATTCAAAATTTTAAATTCTAATTCTAACGATGTCACATAACTAAAATAACTTATCAATGGTAACATTTACAATGAAAATCAACTTTGTAAATAAAATCGTAAGCGCGGTGAATTAATATACAAAAATAAAAATGTGTATGGAATAGGAATATCCGTGACAGGAGATATCACAATCGTACTTTTTTTATTCTTAACAACCCGCTAGGCGGGCAAAATAACTTGTCATCACGATAAAACATAAAATATACCAATATGTGTCAACATTATAGTACATGCATAAATCAATATACATAAATCTATGTATTGTAAATAGGTAACTATGTGTCGAGAGCGAGAAGCGCGCTAAGGCCAAGCTACACAGTAGACGACAGTTAGCCTCGTGGGGCTAATCTTAGCCCAAAGTACTTCGGTTAGCCCTATGGAGCTACGCTGAGTCTACTGTAAACTCCATTTAGCCTAGTAAGTCTAAGCTACGACTCAGTAGGCTCCTATCAGCATCATGAGTCCAAGCTAACACTCAGAAGGCTCTTAGACCCGATGTCCTATTTTAAGGACAAGTTACATCGCGCGCTGCCCGCTATCGAGAGCTGCTGCATAACTTATATTCTTCGTAAAACAAAACAACATAAACTCTTATTGTAACTAGAGTCAGGTAACTCGCGCCACTCCCCTCGAACGAGAGCCCGAGGCGGCGCCGGCGGCGGGGTCTGGCCATATATTCTGTAACTCTACGACCGAAACTTTGCATCATCAGATGCTTCTCCTTCTTTCGTTATACAAATGACAGTGACCAGTATAGTCGTGTTGATACCTCGAAGTATCTGTCGTAGATTTACAGAATAGATGCCCTGGTCTGACTAGAACTAGGTATATCTACGCGAGCGATCATACAACGAGCCACCGACGCCGGTCGGTCGAATCAATGCTAACTTATAAATCAGCTCGCAATAAGTGACGATGAGCACACTAAGCTGAAGAACTTCTTAAAGGTCAAAAGGAAGACACATTTTGCCTCTGCATACAGCTTGAACGGTAGGATTTTTGTTCGAAGTCAAAGAAATTAATTGATTCAATTTTTGAATAAACTATTTCATTTTCGATGCTATTAATCAATTTAGATTGTTTTTAGAACCGAAGTCCTTGAGGAAGGACGTTCAGTTTAGTGAACTGAATCAATTTTACGTTGCTGATTCAAGTAACTACATCTTTTATTGAATTGTAGTGTATTCTATTCGATACTTCGGTACGTTTATTTGTCACACAATTCATTAATCATCAGTATCTACGTGTATAATATAACAATTCATTACTTCTTAACTATAAACATTTCTTGTACAATAAGTACACTTAGTGGGCAGTAGATTAAGGCCTAGGAGAAGTACACTACGATTCAATTTACTCGTTCTTTATTTAGTACCTACAGTATTTAATTCATTGTATGTTTTATTTTTACTGTGACATTGATTCGATCGAGTAATCAACCACGGGCGTCCGTTCGTTGCCGCTATTAAATGGCGTCCAAAATGGGGCCTAAGATACTTCTCATCTTATTTACTATCTTTGCCTCTCTAATCGAAACAGAGATACTCTTAGACCATTTAACAGAAAGCTTTTCGCATTGCGAAACTTGAAATCTTAATTAAACCATTTTGAACTTTAATCCTTTGCAATAGAGTTCGAAATCGCGTGACTTCTTCGGGATATTACACCGTATCAATAAGCGATTTTAATCGCTTCGTATATAAATCAATATCGCTTATATTAACTGGCGAGGGGACGCCATATTGCACAATCGGTTCGGCGATCTCAGCTCGGCGAAAAGTGCGGAAAAACGAAGGATTATTTCACAAGTATGGAAATTAAAGTCTAACCCGTAATATTATGTAACAGAAGCTACTTTCGACCGAGTGAGTTCGAGAATACCGACCCGCTTGAGAGGTTCGGCCGCATCCGAGGCACTTTTACAATAGTCCTCATTTAATTGCCATTATAACTCGCATGGTCATCTTTTTATCATCTTCGTCTCTTAAATATACAGAAGCCAGCATATGATGTTACTATGTGCTCTCTATGTTGTTGAAATAAGAACATTTTTGCAACAAAAATAAGGTAACGCGATACGCCGGCCTTTGTTCTTAAGTTAAGCTTCGTTTCGATAAAGATTCTGAAAGAAACACACTACTTTCAAAACTCCCATGCGGCGTTTGGGCCAGAGTAAATTATAAATAAGTTTTTATTGCGTTATTTCCTATATTATACTACCTACATCACATTGCTTTTTTTTCATATTAGTTCATTAAAATAATAGGTATATCATTTTCAATCGTCATCTTGCTATAAATAAATGAATGAAATTTTGGTAAAATATTGCACAAGTTCATTATGATTTTTTTGTTGAAATAAATAAAAAAAATAATTCATTTTTAGTTCCAAATTATTTGTAATGTACTCCAGCCCAGAGTCGTGAAGTGATAAGAGAGAGGGAGACGGCAATACGTTACTTGAGCTAAAATAAACCGCAGATAAAATTACTATTACAATTATATACTTTTTACAGAAGTTTTCTTAACTTTTTCTGGCTGGTTTTTCAGATAACTGCAAGATATTTCAAGTCTATAGGTATTTAACCTTTTGTTTTATAAAATAGAGTCTAATATATATAGATAAATATTTATAATAGATACAGTTAAATCCTTAGATCAGAATTACTGAAAAAGAAAAAAGTTTAACTCGCCTAAAAAACATTGATGCGATCAGTCAGCTGAAAAATCGGATGTTACAAATTGAAAAACCACCTAGTAATCGAAATTTGTGTTTCCAAGTGGTTCTAAAACTACTAATGCTCTGCTTAAGTATGGGATTACAGACGTGAGCGTATGTATGTATGTGTAAATACAAAATAAATGTAACCCATTGAAAAACCAGCCGTTTACCGATTTATTAGCGTCATCTCCCTCTCTCTAACGACTCCATACCTTGGCTCACTGCATAAGCGACGAGATAGCATTATGCCTGGTCCTCTTAAGTTCCTCCTCTTGGACTTTCTGCTCGATGAGGAAGTGTGCCGAGCTGATGGCTGAAGGGGAGCCACTGATGGTGACGATGCGGTTGCGGGTGCCGGGGGCGAAGGTTCCTTTCTTGGAGATCTGGATGTTGGCGCCAGACATCTGCTGGATTTCCACCAAACTTCGACCACCTGGGCCTGGAAGGGTAAATAAGTAAATAAAATAAACGCTACACACAGTGGCGGCCCTAGACATTTTTTTAGGTGGTGCGACATCTCAAAGTGGCGCCCCTCTAAATACAAACAATACCTTAATATTACTTTACAATCGTTCGTTCGTTCGTCGATCAATAATTATTGGGACATGGGGGGGGGGCCTTTAGGGCCTCCACAGGTTACACACTCAAAGGTTTTCCCTTGTGTCTTGGGTCCCTCGGAACACACATAAAGACAAACACAAACACCCATGACCCGAGAACAAACATCCGCTTTTTACATAAATATTTCCCCCGACTGGGAATCGAACCAAGGCCCGCCGATCAAGAGGCAACGTCGCTACCACTCGACCAAACCGGCCGTCTAAGTATCTTGATTTATAGAGGCCAGTGCATCAGGTTATCCCCTTTTTTACTACAAAACCGTTTTTATCGCAACAGCACAAAGTGCACACTTGAGGAAACCTGATGTGCGTTTTGCCACCTCAAAACTATTACCTTAGCGTAGCTAACATGGACGCGTGTCATAACTTTGTGGTATACAGTGTGTTAAGGGATAGGTTAGCAAAAACTGAAACCCTGAATTCAGAACATGACCCTGAATGATTTTCCAGTGGATGTTTCTGCTTTAAAATTAAATTATTTATTCGAACACTGTCCATTTTGCATTAAAAAATAATGATAACAGCGAAAAACATGGAAATTAGCAATGCGATTTCGCAGAAAATTGCAAGGTTTCAAAGTAGGTAAATAACGAAAACTACATAACATAATGTAAACTGTTTTTTGGTGAAAATAAAGATTTTATTTATTTATTATTTATTTATTACATAACTTGACGTTTCCGGGAAAAATAATAATTATTTGTAGCTGATCATAGTTAAGACTAGATATCACCATTTAAGTATTTTTTAAATAAATAAATAAATAATAGTAACTCACCGAGTATAGCGCCAACGATGACCTCAGCGATCTCGACGTTCTTCGACTCCTTGTTGCCCGCGTCGGCCGGCGTGGGGCTCTTGGACAGCGGCAGCAGCGTGGCGGGCCCGAAGCCGGCGCCTACTCCGCCCACTCCACCCACCGAGATGGGCGCCACGGCTGCACAGCGCGCGTCCAATGCAACTTCCGCGAAACGCTCTAACGCGCCGCCCGCGCGCCCTGACACACACACACCATGCACCGCTGCCACCAGCCCATCTTCTCTCCCCCTCTAACCCCCTTCTATCCCCTGTCTGTCTCGCTCTACCCCCCCTCTATCCCTGTCTCGCTCTAACCCAGCCCAGCCTATCCGCGCCTCTACATTAGAACGTTTCGCGATGTGACGAGTTAGCGTGCGTGAGTTTACAGCGCGCCGATTTCAGAGGTGATGCAAGTGCACGAGCTAATCTGGTTTCGGCATTTTGTTAGTTTCTCTTTTAGACCTTATGTCGTTGGATATAAGGGTGAAGATTGAACAGCCCGTAAGATCGTACTGAATATTTGGGAAAATCGAAGGTTTTTGTTGCGAGAAATTAACATAATGACTAATACAATGAGCCCAAGAACATTGTTACAACAGCATGATTGACTAAATTTTCTGTTTTTCATTACAAAAGTAAGATGCAATCTCAAAGTGCTTGGTGAACTGTACTACTTCAGAACTTTACTAAATGTCTTGACAAATTCGGATACAATATGCTACATTTTACAACGGTGTTACAAACATTATTTTTCTTTATTAAAGGTATTATATACCTATCTATCTTTACGTTAATGCAAGTTCAAAGCTAAAATTTATTTTTTTTGCAATTTTTTTCTTTTGCTTATTTGCCGCCATAGCCTAAAGAATTACAGTTTACTAACATAAGAGACCATAAAGCCCTTTGGCTACTATGTACTTATAATCGTACCATGAAAGTCCATACCACATCATACCATTCGCTAACTTTCTGTAACAACTAATGAACCAAATAAGTGCGGCACTTCCCACCACTTTCTAGCTAGGTCTTCTATTTATTGTCTAAAAAGACTTAACTTCCTAAACATTTTTGGCAAGAAAAGCCACGCAAGTTACGAAGCCTAAATTAAACTATTTTACCTAAAAACCCAACAAAATAAAATCAAAATATGATTGTCTTTCCTAGTGACTACAACTAAACCCAATATACAAAAAAATATAAAATATATATTAATTCAATTCGCTAAAACTTATCCAATGTGATTATTTCGTACACTAGCATTACCTTTTAATTTAAATAAACAATTAAGTTGTTTTTCGGCAGCGCTGTGTTGAAGGAGGCGATGAGAGAAAGAACAACTTTTTAAAATCTATTTGGGCTATTTAAGAATTTTGCTGACGTCACGGTTGACGAAATAGGCTGAATTCAAATAGTCAACAAAGTCGATGCCCGCGTATTTTTCTGAAACGAAACGAACGCTCTACTTACTACGGCTTGGCCAGTTAGCAGGGACTGTTGACCAATCGACAGTAAGAAATACATCAGCCCTTCGGAAAAATATTACGGAATAAACCAAACCGTGAATCGTTATATTCAAGCAATCATTCTTATTTAAGTAAATCGAGAAACTCGCTTTTCCCCCTCTCCACTGGGTATACTGGGGATAATACAGACAAGGCTAAAAACAAATTTAACAAAAAAATAATTTGTCAATTTTACTTTTTAATTAAAACCTAGTGTGACCAGTGGAAAGACACAGGGCCAATCTATTTCTTGTCTGTAAATTGTATAGTTTGATTTGGGAGTAATTTAATGTAAAATCGTGTCAGACATTTATCTGCTATACAGCCAAGCTGTTGACACATGCTTTTTCGACCATATTACATAATCTTATAAGATTTCCCGTCAGTTGTTCTTTCTATAGTAATGCCATGGATAAATATTCGAACAATAAACAAGTTTTCTTTATATATTTGTCCACGGCACGAGTCTGTTATGTATTGCCGACAGAATGGTATGGAAAAGCGATGCTTGCTTTTGAAAAATTTGGAAAAAAAAATATTGACAGTGGAAAATAATCAAGTAAAGGAAAGCCAATGGTGTTATAGTGACGATCAGCAATACAGCACATTGTAGTGTATGCATGCAATAAAGTACTGTAGTAGAAAAGAACAACCCTAGAAAGAGTGGGTTAGACTGCCTGTGGAACGCCGATGAGTGCGTATAATGAAAATTATTATTATTTCATCAGTTAATTTACAAAAAAAAAAAAACCAAATCGATCCAATGAGCGGCTTTCCTGACTAAAAGTTCGTCACATTAAAGCTAAATTTCAATAGCATTTCAAAAATTATTCTACCTGAGAACAGGACAGCGCTTTAAAAAAAAGGAACCACAATATACCAATATATTTTTTTTAATTAAAAATTTATAAAATAAAAATGGTAATTTTAGACCGTTTCGTTAATCAGAAAAACATTTTTTTACGGAATGAAGGTAATTGAAAAGCTACATATTCCAAAAACAAAAATACCCATGAATAACTTTATGGTTTTAAAAAAATCTACTTTGCATTTCCATACTTGTATTTGTCTTGAACTGATATATGTTATAGGTAACCTGTAATTATCTAATGCACCATAGAGCTAGCTACTAGAAGACCGCTCATTGGAGGTACAGACTAGCTACCTACTTGAAAAAAGGTCTACTCAAATGTCAACTAATTTCAACTTTCACTTACTTCAATGGCTGTGCGTTTTAAGGTTAAATTAATGAGCTAAACAAAGACCAATAGGCCAGAGGAGATTTAAGAAAAAGGACCTTGTAGATCTCTTTTTTATCGTAAAACACACGAAGTTTTCTATGAGTTTAGTTGTATTTAATAGTCCGTTAATAAATAATTATTAAAAAAATAAACGCTACACAATCAAAGGCCCAAAATTAAGTTTTCCCTTGTTTCCTAGGTCCTTTGGAACGTAAATAAAGACAGACACAAAACCCATGATCCGAGAAAAAATATCTGCTTTTTACACAAATATTTGCAGCAACCGAGAATCAAAGCCAGGTCCCGTTAATCAAGGGGCGTCACTATCACTAGACCAAATCGGTCGTCGATCTATCAAAATGGAAAGATACGTAAAGTTGTCTAGTATTCACATTAATTATACCACATAAAACTATTTCAAAAGTTCCCTTTTCAAAAGACATTGTTAACTTGATAATTATTTTTAAGTTTTTTTTTTATTCGCTCTTGAGCGATATTAGGGTTGTATAAACTACTTCTTGCGCTAATCGCATCTCCTCTCTCCTACTAGCCCACGTAGCTATCTAACAGTGATCTAATCAAGCCAGTGAACACTCTAAATGATTCCACAAACACTCCAACCAAGTCAACATTAAGCATTAAGATAGAAGAGAGTATGCCGAAGAATTTTGAATTTAGCTCAGAGTGGAAGCGATTTGTGGGTACTGGTTATACGTGCCGGGCGTTTTTGAGAATGTATCAGGTATAAAAACTAGTAAAATTTCTATCAGTCTTTGTGATAAAACTACCAAATCGAAGCTGTATTTTTGATCTGGCAAGGAATTTAAGTGTAGCTGGTCAATGGTGAAATAACGGGTATTTTATTGAAAATCTAATAAATAAAAACTACAATTTAGTTGTCATTTAGAAGGGATAAAAATGATATGACAAGGAAGTTTTTAACATGGATTTTTTTTATTGTTATTTCACTTTGATCTGAGTTCTTAAAATTAATTCAAATTATTACTCAATCCCAATTTATCACATTTATTAATACCACCATTTTATTATTATTATTATTATGCTGTTTATCAGGCAGGCAGTTGATTACAACTGGTAATTGCCTGTATCCCACTGATCATTGTTGAGTTTTCTTTTTGGTTGTTAAAATGTGCTTGTCCAGTCTATTCTTAAATTGGTTACGTTTTATGCCACTTTTATTACAGAACCTAATTTTTTAAATGAAGGAACCTAAATTGATTAATGTTATAAATTATCATAAAGCCTCAAGAGTTCTAGCAAAAATAACTTGTTACTCAGATACATTCTCAACAAACGTACAGCGGAGATTCGGAAACTATCGCCCCTTTCAAACTTTGTGCGCGCCACTAATGGCGCACATTCAAAGGATGCCAAACATTTTGCCAATTTTATCATATAATTGTTAGCTTGACTATGTAAGATGGATTGCTATTGGCTAATTAGTTATGGGCCCACCCAATGGGCGTTTCCCCACTGGCCGGCACCGGCGACGGCGACGGCGACGGCGAGAGTGACAGAGCTATACTAGGAAGCAAGAAATCGGTAGTCGGTAGGTAGTAGAGTGACGGAGATACTTGCTTCCTAGTATAGCTCTGTCACTCTCGCCGTCGCCGTCGCCGGTGCCGGCCAGTGGGAAAACGCCCAATGCCCCAAGTTCTTCTTCTTAACGTGTAGGGTATAGTCAAGTATGTGGCGAACTTGGCTAACAAGTTAAAGGCACAAGTTCGTTCTAATTTTGTGTATAAGTTGCCAATATAATAAAATCTCCATCTTACATCAGTCAATACTCTCTCTTAACTAAGCAGTCAAATTTCAAATTTCATTGTATTATTAATAAGCAGAAATAGCGTTGTATTGATAGGTATACGATTTTCTTGCTTCTCATTCAATGTTCGCTGTTTACGTTTTGACCGTTTTTGTCACACACTTTTTCTGCTTACTTGTTTTCTTTTTAATAAAGGTGTGTAGGTGTGTGTATTGTAGGCAAAAGGCAAAGTTACACATTTTTAACTTCAGCATTCATAATTTGAGTGTCTATTAAGAAACTCTAAAAAAACTATTGCTTATTGAGGGCACCATGCTAAGGTTATATATAAGTTAGATGTAACGTTCATTTCACATTTACGAGTCACTGGACTGTTTATAACATAGTCCTTAATTATTTGAGTTTGTATAGCTCGAAGAAGAAAAATGTGTAACCTGCTTTTATGTTAAGTTTTTTTGATAGTTTTAATTTGCTAAGGAAAGCTGTAACACTTTTATAATTAAATCCAAAAAAGTATTGAAAGAACTTCGTGTAAAAAACGGTGTAAAAGTTAAATGTACGTAAGAAAAGCTGGAGTAACATGCGATATATTATGCAATCAGTTCTCCTTTGTTTAAATTGTGCACGCACCAACACGTTTATTTGAAGCTTAGGGTGCGGGTTTTTTTTTGTTGAGTTCAGTAAGTATAACTGAGAGCATTTCTTTATGAAAACTCTAAAAATTATACCAGTCGTGACAAAGTTCAATTGCAATATTTTAATTATGCCATTGTATTGGTATGCTTTAAGTGTACACCGGATTTTAGACAAAGCTGTGATTTTTTTATGTAGGTGTTGTGAGTTAGCGTACATGTGTACTTTAAACAAGTGAAATTTAAGGGGCGACTGTCCTATGTAATTGAACAATCAATATAATTGACAAAAAAAACTTGAATTCTAATTTTTTGAGTTGTGTATGAACATTTTTTTTCATATTTTAGCCAATTTCCCTTGACAAAAGTTACTATGTTCAGTGGGCTAATACACATCCTTATTTATTACGATTTATGCACACGTAAACAATCACCTTTCATTTGCGCTATTTCATACCTAACATTTCAACATTTTATAAAGTATGTTGAAATGTTAGGTATGAGCTCCCCAATAGGCAACTGTGCTAGATGTGTAGTTTTGTAAGGTATATCTGTATGTAGGGTGTGTAAGGTATGGGCTCCCCAATAGGCAGCTGTGTTAGATGTATCGTTTTGTAAGGTATGTAAAGATCACTAATAGGTAGCTGTGTAGATGTATACTTTTATAAGGGATGTCGTAATGTAAGGTATGAGCTCCCTAATAGGCAGATGTGTTCTTTGTAAGGTATGCAAAGATGTGAGCTCACCAATAGGCAGCCGTGTTATATGTGTAGTTTTGTAAGGTATATCTATATGTAGGGTGTGAGCTCCCCAATAGGTATTCGTGTAGATGTGTCTCGTTAGGTATGTGGAAATGTAAGGTATGAGCTCCCCTATAGGCAGCCGTGTAGATATGTCCTCTGTAAGGTATGCGTGTAGGTGAGCTCACCGATAGGCAGCTGCGAGAGCGGGCCGAAGACGGCGGCGGGCGAGTCCTGCGCGGGCAGCGGGAAGTAGGCGGCCGGCAGCGGCTGCGCGGGCAGCGCGGCGGGCAGCGACAGCCCCAGCACGCCGTGCCGGCACAGCACGCCCAGCGCCGACACCATCTCGCCCACGCCCGCCTCGCCGTGCCCCGCGCCGCGCAGCGCCGCCTGCGTCCACCATGTGCCGCTCGTTACTATCTTACTTTACCTTAATCCTACCTAGCTTGTTCTAAGAACACTGATATCATGGGAATTTTTCGAAATGATAATTGATTGCATTTCTTTTATTAGTAAAGACGCACTGGAGTTGTTGAAAAATGAAATTATTTTTCTTAGACGAGGTTTACGTCGTATTTCGCAACGATTTTCCGATCTCTTTAGGAAACGACTCGTTACAAAAAATATTTAATAAATACGATGATTTTTCAAAATGTTTACATTTTCATAAAGACACTACTTGACATAAATATTCCTAACCTATGAGCTTTATCGTATCGTTTGAGCCGTTTTCGAGAAGACTATTACTCTCGTTTAATAGTATAGAGATATTGGATAACTATTTTCATCCCGCACTACTTGTGGATCATTTATTTCAACGACGTCCTCCCTGTGTGTACACTACTACCGACACGTCTTTTCAGCTTTAAATCAATAATTTACTATCCAGTTATCACAGAGAGTCAACCTCTACGATTACCTTAATGTGATCGATGGTGTGGTGTGTGAGCGGGGCGGAGGGCTGCGTGCCGGGCGGCGCGAGCGACAGAGACAGTGATAGTGTGCCCAGCCCACCACCGCCGCCGTTCACCAACACGCTGCCCACGCCGTGCGCCGCACTGCCCAGCGCGTGGCTCTACGGAACACCACAGTTATCAGATTAGCACACTTAGTTAAGGAGTCACACTCAGGCATGGCACCACTGTGTCACACTCAGATTTTTTTAAAATCTTATCTAATATATAAAAATTGGAGGTCCTGATTCGCTGACTCATCAATGCCCAGAGAAAATAATTGGACATTTTGACTCGAAACTTCGTCAAGAATCTTGAAGCAAGATATACCTTGAAGGATCAAGAATGAAATGGGTGACTAAAAAAGTTTTTTTTTCGCAAGCGAAGCCGAGGGAAAAACCTAGTCAGCCCATATTCGATACGTCCTCGCCGAGGGACACGGGCCTCCCTTCGAAACACGAAAAGGATATAGGCCATAGCCCATCACGCTGGTGGACACACTCAAATATAGCATTAAATATAATCACACTCAAATATGGCATTATTGTATCACACTATGACATGGCGTCACTATTATATACACAGATATGGCATCATGTTGTGGCACACTCATAAAAACGAACAACATTTTCAAATGAAAATACCCCAACATAAAGTTAAATCCCTCATAAAACTTAAGGACTCTCTCCACATCCTAACCCATAGAAAAAACCAGTTAAATTTCCTATACTGCAGTTTTTTTGCCGTCAGTAATTTCACGGTAAACTGTAAACCTCAATTTCAAGAAAGTATTTTTAGAAAAATATGTTCTCAAATATAGGGTGACTCGCCAAGAAATAGAATAACTTTCAAAAAAACATTTCCAACAAAGTCAAAGTCAAAGTCAAAAGTGTTTATTTCATTGAACATATAAAATGATACTTGAACACGTCAATATTATGAATTACATTAGCACTTTTGGCTTTGCGCCTATTCGCAAAGGTGCAGTCTTCCTCAGGAGAAGAATAGGCAAGAAACTCCGAGGGTCGCTCTTTTTAAGTCAATCATATAAATTTTCTTACTGTTAATTTTAATTGACTTAATATCTGAATAACTCTGGAGCTGAGCAATTTATTCCCATGGTTGCTTGTCTAACAGATAATCCGAAATTCTATAATAGCCCTTTTTACAAAGTTTTTGTTTAATTATCGTCTTAAATTTTTCTAAAGGTAGGTTTTGAATACACATGGGAATCTTATTGTAGAAGCGTATACATTGACCCATAAAAGAGTTTGTTACTTTGTAGAGACGGCTGTCTAGTATATCCAAGTTATGTTTGCTTCTAGTGTTTACATTGTGCCTATCACAATTTTTCTTAAACAATTGTTCATTTTTCTTTACATACAAAAGATTATTAAATATATACTGGGACGCAAATGTCAAAATATCTATTTCCTTAAATCTATTTCTAAGAGACATTCTAGGTCTCATTTGATAAATCGCGCGAACAGCCCTTTTCTGCAGGACAAATATCTTATTAATGTCGGCAGCATTACCCCACAGCAAAATGCCATATGACATTAGGCTGTGGAAGTAACTGAAATATACGGTTCTCGCGGTTTCTACGTCCGATAATTGACGGATTTTTTTAACCGCGTAAGCTGCTGAACTGAGTCTGTTCGCTAACTTATCAATATGAGGACCCCATTGAAGCTTTGTGTCAATAGTGATACCTAAGAATACAGTAGATTCTACAACTTCCAGTTTTTCATTTTTAACCTGTACATTGGTATTAAACTGTTTAACGTTAGGCAAGGTAAATTTAACACATTTGGTTTTTTTCTCGTTCAAGAGTAGGTTATTTGCAGTGAACCATTCAACTACCTTTGAGATCGCAATATTCACGTCGTCATAATTAGTGTCATATCTTTTCACTTTAAATAAAAGTGATGTCATCTGCAAATAATACGATCTCATGGGCCTCTTTAACAAGAAAAGGCAAATCATTAATGTACAGGAGAAACAAGAATGGTCCTAAAATTGAACCCTGCGGGACGCCCATACAGACTGTGGACCCAGGTGATCTAGTGCCGTTAACCTCAACCTTCTGGATCCTATTACACAAATAAGATTCCAGAAGCCTAAGTGCATTTCCTCTTATGCCATAGTGATGTAATTTTCTGATTAGAGTCTCATAGTGAACACAGTCAAAAGCCTTGGACAAATCACAGAAGACTCCAAGAGCATCATGTGAATCCTCCCAGGCCTCAAAAATGTGACGAATAAGTTCAACACCGGCATCGGTTGTTGAACGACCCCGTGTGAATCCAAATTGATTAATATTCATAAGTTTATTAGCATAGAAGTGAGTAGTTATTTGACTAAGGATAATTTTTTCAAAAATTTTGCTAAGTACTGGTAGTATTGAAATAGGTCTAAAGTTGGTGGGGTCAGATGTACTACCAGCTTTAAACAGAGGAATTACTTTACTATGTTTCATCAAATCAGGAAACACACCACCATCGACACAACTATTGAAAATAAACACTAAATGTGGAGCAATACAATCTATTATACAATTTATTACTTTTACTGAAAGACCATCAAGGTCCGCAGTCTTTTTCATGTTTAACATTTTAAAAGTTTTAAGAATGTCAACAATTCTTATGTGTGAAAAACTGAAATGAACCTTACTTTCGTCTACATTTTGCTTGAGTAGCGATTCAGCGAGAGCGGGAGATGAGCCAAGTGATTGAGTAGTGGAGACTGGAATGTCAGTGAAAAACCTTTCAAACTCTGTAGCAATAGCTACATCGGAAGTTAGGATTTTGTCATTTATATTGAGTTTAAAATCAAACTTGCGAGCCTTAACCCTTCCCGTCTCACTATTAATAATTTTCCAAGAAGTCTTAACGATATTACTACTATTTTTAATTTTGTTTCTAACAAACATAGCCTTCGCCGCTTTACATACACGTTTAAATGTTTTGGAATAAGCTCTAACATACTCAACAAAAGTTTCAGATTGGTTATATGCTTTCTCACCATAGAGATCATATAGCCTTTCCCTGCTTTTGTGAATTCCCACTGTCGCCCAATCACTAAACTTCAAGGAGTCATTAATATTTAGCGTCTTGGATTTAAACACAATGTCATATTCTTGCTTAGATAAACTGAGTACAGAGTTATAAAGTTTGTTAGGATCATCACTCTCAAATCTTAGATCTGGTAGTTTGGTGATCATATTACTTCTGTAATTCTCAAGCCTTATGTCACTAATAGGCACATATTTGATACCTCTTTCTACAGCCTTTCCACGAAGCGCATCAAAGGAAACTAGTTGGCCCGAGTGATCCGATGGTAACTTGTGGATAACAGATTTTTCCGAGGGATTAAAATTTGTATATATGTTATCAAGACACGTTTTGGAAGTTGCGGTAATTCGTGTAGGCTCTAGAAATAGATTGCGCAAATTATAACACTTAAACAAGGATATGATTCTTTTACTAAGAGAACTATTTTCCAATAAGTCGACGTTAAAGTCTCCACAAACTACAATGTTTTTATTATTATTACTAATTTTGAATAGTGCTTCCTCCATGATTTTTTCAAAGGATTCATATGATGATTTGGGCGGTCTGTATACGCATAATACAATAAGCTGCTCAAGCTCTATACAGGCTAATTCAGTAGTGCGCTCAACAGACAAGCTTACTATGTCATTACGTTCTTTAAACTTTAAATTGTTACGAGCAAATATAGCGGAACCTCCTCGTATGGCTTTACTTCTGCTGAATGCACTAGCAACTTGGTGATTATTGAAGCCAAATATTAACTGATGACTACGCAACCAGTGCTCGGTAATACATAAAATATCAACTTTATAACAGTTAATAAATAGCTCAACCAATAATTCTTTGTGTTCCATTCCTTCTAAATTTTGGTGCACCAAGTTTATACAATTATTATTTTTCACAGACGGAACATCCTTAGTCATATTGGAGTTGCTAGGAAATCCTTGTCCTTTTTTTGGAGAGGGATTTCCTATTGTCTCACTACTTAGTTTAAAGAATTTTGTTGTATATAAATATTGCTATTATTAATAGCATTTGTCTTAAAATTATGTATGCAATAGGCTACAGTTGTAGCTAAATGTCGTTTACATTTTTTTCTTAAGTACATAGTACTTTTCGTCAGAATAATATTATTAATAAATTTATTTGTATCGAAATACATAATAGCGTCAGCGTCACTATGACTACATAGAATACTATGCACATATGTGTTGATTTTAAAAATTAATTTGTTATGTGCTTGCGTCCAGTTACTGAAATAAGGGAAGGCACAAAAAACGAACTTACAATTAGTTTTATTTTTAATGTCTAGCAAAGTGCACAAGCCCTTATTTAAGTCTGCACGGGAGATGTTTCGAGAGTTTCCAAACATAATTAATACAGTAGTTTTACAATCAAAATTATCATTTGCTATCTTTGAAATCATCGAATTAAAAGTTATGCCTGGATAGCTATTATTAATTATGTTTTGGTTTAAATAAGTGCTTAATACCACTCCGAAACCGCTCCCTATGTCATCCGAATAAACCACAGTCTTCGGTGATACCCGCTCCGCTTCAGCAGTCATGCCCCCGGCCCCCCCTCTCCGACATGCCTCCGCATAGCTAGTGCGTACCGTGCGGGGTCGTGAGGTGGGCGCTTGTGCCCTTGCATCGGCGGGTGTAGTGCACTGTATACGGGGTGGAGTCGGGAAGGGCGGGGGGGAGGGCGCGCGCGCCCCGGTGGCAGCGGCCGCCTCGCACGCCGCCATCGATAAGCGCTTGCGGCGGCGGCGACTTCCATACTAAAGTTTTTTATACAAATCTGTCATAATCATAACACCCACTAAACACGTTCTTTTACAGCTGCACAATAGCAAGATAGAAAAATGCAACTCTCATTTTCACGAGATAAAGAGTCTAAAGAGCCCCCTCGTTTCCTGACTTCCCACTTAGGCACGTCCTGTGCCGCGGCTGTGTCTGCGCCATAGATGAGCTAGCACTGAATGAATGGCACTTTTACACTAATGTAGAGCTCTTGCTATCAAAGCAGGAATTTTGTCTTCTTTATTGTTTAGTGGATTTTGTTATCATGAAACTAAAAACGGTAACCGTTTTGTCAAATATATGAGTCACCGTAACATCGTTACAGCCGTAACTCGGTACTTTATGAACTGACCCATTTTTTTTCAGATTGACGGATTTTTTATAATGCAACCTAACCTAAATGAATCTAAAAAAGCCTTACCTTACCTAACTTATCCTAATTTCAGAAAGGCGTAAAGATTCATTAATTTATAATTTTACTAGGTAAATTGTAATAGCGCGGGATATTATAATTTCACTAGCTAAATTGTAATATAATATTACGGTTTTTACAATTTTCCAGTGTCATTTGTACTCCACATTTCAAACGCAACTTTTGTAAGTAGGAGGCACACGTACAGTGCTCCATTTAGGTATCCAAGTTCATTTTAATTGAAACCTTATTACCAGCGGTTAAGAAGCTATCCACACTAAATTCGCAAGTGCGTTTACGTGCATACGCTTGGTACGTGCACGTACGCAATCACGTACGAATATATATCTTAAGCTTGCCATGTTAAGGTTTCTACACTCTCAATTAGCTAATTAAATAGAATAAAATGACATTTATTTGATAGATAAATGGTAAACTAAAACACACTAAGGCCCATATTACAGAAAACGACTCAAACTCTGATCTATACTTAAGTATTGATTATTTCTTTCTCTCACCATCATAATGACAAAGATGACTGTTACTTAAGAACACGACTCTGAGTCGTGTTCGTATTATAGAACACGACTCAGACTCTGAGACGTGTTCGTATTACAGAACACGACTCAGACTGAGTCTGACTGAGTCTGAGACTGAGTCTGAGACTGAGTCTGAGACTGAGTCTGAGACTGAGTCTGAGACTGAGTCTGAGACTGAGTCTGAGTCGTGTTCTGTAATACGGACCTTAGTGTCGTCAAGTGATTCTTATGCTTACTTATGCTAATGTAACAAATAGGATTATGCGCGACAGTGAAAGAGCTAAGCTTTGAAGAGTACCTTGAAAGAGATGAGCTTGTGTTCTTACATATATTTACGGCTTGGCTACCACTCAGAGCAGCGGCAGCGATTTTAGTTTCGATTGCTCACAGAGCGCGGTACAGAAATTTACTCTACCATACTTGGCGAGCAATGGAATAATTAAAAACGTTTACACCGCAGTTTCTTTGTGCTGTAACCGAGCCGTTAGATGTAGAGAAGTGTTTAAGCAAGCGAGATATAAGGATATGTGTGAGTGGAAGGTGTACATGTAGAGAAGTTAGGTGTCTCAGCAAGTGAGATATAACTGTATGTGTGAGTGGAAGGTACCACCTCGGTCACCTCTGTGGTAGGCAATGTCTGAGCAAGTAAATATAGAGAAGTGAGAAGTGTCTGAGCAAGCGAGATAGAAGGGTATGTGTGAGTGGAAGGTGTAGATGTAGAGAAGTGAGAAGTGTCTGAGCAAGCGAGATAGAAGGGTATGTGTGAGTGGAAGGTGCCACCTCGGTCACCTCTGTGGTAGGCAGTGTCTGAGCAAGTAAATATAGAGAAGTGAGAAGTGTCTGAGCAAGCGAGATAGAAGGGTATGTGTGAGTGGAAGGTGTAGATGTAGAGAAGTGTTTGAACAAGCGAGATAGAAGAGTATGTGTGAGTGGAAGGTGTAAATGTAGAGAAAAGTTTGAGCAAGCGAGATAGAAGGGTATGTGTGAGTGGAAGGTGTCACCTCGGTCACCTCTGTGGTAGGCACGGCGTAGGGCGAGCCGGTGGGGTTGTAGTTGGCCACGGGCCCGGCCACGTCCGCGTACGACACGTTCGGACACGATCCCGATTGGGGATCGTCCACCACTTTCTGCAGGATCATCAGGCATGCTTTTTTGTTGTTCTCTTTGTCGCCTGGAATGTGGGAAGTTTATGTTATGATAGCATTTTTTTTCAGTCCATTTGGACTTCTTAACGTTTTTAATAAATAATACGTATTTATTTTATATACTGACTTTCCCTCCGAGACCTCATGAAAAAGTAGTCTGAGAACTCTCGGAGCTGCCAACTACTCCTATAGAAAAAAAATTGTCGAAACTTTGCTACAAAACCACAAGTAGGATTTTGAGCACACTTTTCAAGTTTGAAGCCTGGTTTTTGAACATGCACGACTAACATTCCAACCGAGTGTATACTGAGTCGGGTGCAAATGATTCAATTCAATCAAAACGTTTAAATAAAAGCAGGATATTCGGAAAGTGCAAGGCTTTTTCCAATTTTAATTTGACTAAAAACTCGAAAGATTGCAATAAGATTACGTCATTCATTTGACCGATTTTTAAAACTATAGAACCTAACCTTTGCTGAGCAAGGTGCCTATATTCCAAATGATCGGTCGAATTATCCACGAGACCTCATCAAAGTATAATAAGCCCATAATTCGAGCGATACGATCTGTATCGCCTGATGAGTGGACGAACTAATTTTAATATTATATTTATTACATTTGCGTGCCCAAGGTGCCGACTAATTTGAGGTCACAAAATGGAAAAACATGACCTGATTTATGCCTTGGTATATATACTTGGATGCTTACTTAGATACTTGGATCTAGGCGATATAATGATAAAGGCGAATGAATGATGGTCTCAATGAGTGCCAGCGTGCGGTTGGTTTGCAACATTTTTAAATGAACGGTAACGACTAGTGTTTAAAACTCTTAAAAAAATTTGAAGTCAAAATAAGGAAATTTGTATGACTGAATTTAAAAGAGCAACCCTCGGAGCTTCTTGCCTATTCTTCTCTGAGGAAGACTACACTTTTGCAAATAGGCGTAAAGGTAAAAGAACTAATGTAAAATTCAATACTTTGACTTATTTTAAGGTAACTTTCTGAATGTATTATGAGATAAAGCTATTTTTGACTTTGACTTAAAAATATATTAACTAGCTTTCAGCCTGGAACTTCGTTCCCGTGGGAATTTGGGAAAACTATGTAGCCTATGTGTTAATCCAGGGTGTCAGCTGCCTCCACGCCAAATTTTATCAAAATTGGTCCAGCCGATTGAGCGTGAAAGAGTAACAAATATCCATACATCCTTGCAAATTTTCGCATTTGTAATATTAGTAGGTGGATATCATACCGACGACAGTGATGCACCGCTCCTGCAGCGAGAGCTCCTTGGCTTTCTGTGAGATCTGGACGTAGCTCCCGCTCTGCTCCTTGATTTGCTTGATGTAGTTGCCCCCCTTCCCGATTATCATGCCCGCTGTCGAGTTCGGGACTAAAATCTTCACCTGGAATAGAAACAGTAATGTTCTTTATTCGGTTCCAAAACGCAATATACTGGTGACTTTTTAATCAGTACGCAAATTCTTACGATGTCAGTAACCTTGATAGAACGTAAGTAAATAAGGAGGAAAAAAAGTTTTTTTTTCCAAAATTTTCAGATTTTGATAACCCTTTTTAACGTCTAGAGGCTTGAAATTTTTTTATGAAACGATATAAAACAAAATATTGGGGTCTGTTAAATTTTCATAAAGTTTACGTACAAAAAAATTGCGTACTGATGAAAAAATAACGTGGTATAGTAAGGTAAGTACTGCAGCGCAGCTCAGGGGGTGCAACCGGCGATCTAACTGATGGAGTCCAGGAAGTGACAGAATCACTAAAATCATTTATTGATCGGAACGTGGCTGAAACCTCGGGAGAGAGTGTCAGATGTATACAAAATCGCGCCAAAAGACTGCGAATCAGTTGGTTATAGAACCTTTCATTAAAGGCGTTCTGAGTAGATGGTTATCATGGAGGTAGAACCTCCACAGTACCTACATCTGATAGGTCCGCAGGGAAAATTAGATCTTGTGTTTGTGGTGTTTTCAATGTGTCATACTTAGTAAAAATAATGTATCTGCTTCGATCAAGTATAAAAAACTAGATACACAATCCACAACAAAAAAGCGTCCTCACTAAATGACCGCCCACTTGACGTTTTGGGTTGTCTTTTCGTTCAGTAGCATTCGTGCGTTCCGAGAGTACGTATTGTAGTTCGGTCACTATTTTGTTTCATTTTGTATGGAACTGTGTATCTAGTTTTCTGTAGTTGATCGAAGGGTATCTGATAACAAAGAACGGGTAATGAAAGAAGTAAATAACTCAAGTTCAAGTTTTTAAATTCATTTGTTTTTTTTTGTTTTTTTTTTTTATTATAAGATGGGTTAACTCTTGACCTCAATCTTGACCATAAGGTCAAACATGAGGTCGACGATGGAGCGAGTTAACCCAGAAAATGCCTGTACAGGCACTGGTACTCCCACGCACTGACGGAACTCAGCAAGCTGTTTGGCGTCGGATTTCGGTAGGAGGGTGGTCGCGAACCAGACGGCCCTTTACAGAGCCTACCACACCGCATGAGACCATAGGACGACACCTCAGATTCAGAAAAAAATGAAGTGTCGTTGCCTGGGATGGATTACTAGGAGGCAGGTCTCATTTGTGTTTCCTTAGTCGCCTCTTACGACACCCACGGAAAGAGATGGGGTGGTGTTATTCTCAACCGATCACCACACGGTCGATCACCACACGGTGTTTGTTTTATGTAGTTGTAAATTTATTTTAAATTGTATAATTCAAAATTGTTTACCCTAAGGTGGAATTCCAGGAAACCTGTGATATTCGTTTACCCTAGTTTAGACTCCTGTCTCCAGTGTATAAATAGAACGGATTATACCTACCTAATTTCAGGTTAGGAGAAAATAAAACTTTTTTTTTAAATTCAATGTTTATGTTGTATCCAATTCTCAATTTTAAGAAACTAGCAAAACAAAGAATCATGAAACATATGATTTATAATAATCATAAAGTACTTTTATGTACGAGGAGTGATCAAAAAGTAGTGATAATGAGACAGAAAATAACATATTTTTTATATAACAAAAATTTGTTTTTCAACACAGTCTCCTTCTCTATCTACACACCGAGTCCAGCGTTTCTCCAACATTTTTAACCCTTTAAAAAAAAATGATTACTCTTGGCCTTCCAAAAACCCTTCCACGGCCTCTATCACTTCATTATCATTGGCATATCTATTACCACGCAAGTATTCTATTAGTTTTGGAAAAAGATAAAAATTACTGGGGGCCAGGTCCAGCGAATGAGGTGGGTGATCCACTAATTCGAACTCAGCTTGTTGAATGGCATCCAGTGCAACAGCAGAAGTGTGAACCGGCGCGTTGTCCTGATTAAACAAAATGCCTTTTCTGAGTTTGACATGTCTTTTCTCTTTTATAGCCTCTCTCAATTTAGCTATTGAAGATGCATAGCAAACGCCTGTTATTGTGTGTCCCTTCTCAAGATAATTAATTAATAATATTCCTTCGGGATCCCAAAAAATTGAGGCCATGACTTTGCCTGCCGATGCTGTGGTTTGAAATTTCCTTGGAGTTGGTGACGACGGTCTTTTCCACTGTAAAGATTGTTGTTTTGTTTCTGGATCAAAATGGTGAACCCATGTTTCATCCATAGTGACAAATCGAGCCAGAAAATTTTTAGGATCCACATGAAATCTGTCCAACCAGCACCTTGAAAGATTGAGTCTGGTTTTCTTCCGATCTTCTGTTAACATTCTGGGTACCCAACGCACCGAGGCTTTTCTCATACTCAGATAATCTTTTAATTTTGATTGAACACTGCCATATGAAATGCCAGTTTCCTGGACTAAATAACGCACTGTAACACGACGATCGTCTAGAACAATCTTTTGGACTTTTTCAATTTTTTCCTGCGTAGCTGACGTCGATGGCAGGCCCGAGCGGTGCTCATCTTCTGTCGATGTTCTTCCAGTCTTGAATTGAGGTGACCGTCTTGCCACAGTAGAATATGGTGGAGCAGACTCACCTAAAGTCTCCACTAAATCATGATGGATCTCTTGCGTCGTTAACTTTTAAAACTGAGGTATTTAATAACGGCTCGCACTTCGTTTTTCTCCATAATGATATTTTACGTCGGAATTCGTCAAACAACTAGACACGGTTTCTATGTTTCTTAAAATTAAGACTTAATTTTTTGTATCTAACCTCGTAATTAAATGATCTTTAATTATTGGTATGAATGAGTAAATCATGAATTGTACAAGTGGGTCATTATCACAACTTTTTGATCACTCCTCGTATGCACATTGCACACTTTCCGATACTGAATCGATTAAACAAAATAAAAACGAAACAGCTATTTTATCAAATAAGTAACATATATTTTTTTTAAATGATGTGCTACGGTTTTAATATAAAGAAAGATACAACACGAAGTACTGAATAAAGAAATACGTTCCAATCCGCGTTTATAATAACGTGATAAATCATCAAAAAAGCGGCGGAAAAAAATTCTTTGGTGAAATGAGTGCCTAGGCACCGATACGACCTTGGAGTAAAAGCACTTTCAAGTTGAAAGACTTACTCATGTTATATAAGTGTTAGCAAAGATGTGATACCTAAACTCAAAATAATTCATTTTCATATGTGAATTTTTCACTTTCGATAATTTAACTATAAATTACCACGGAGCCGTAGTAGGGAAACTGATTGGTGATCATAGTGGCAATTTAGAAAGAGTGCTTCTATGCTTCGGAGGGCACGTTAAGCCCGCTGTTGCAGCTGTTCTCGATTGAATACTATTATTTAGCAAATTTAACAAATTTGATAGGACCTAATAATTATAAAGGTTATTAAAATTAGACCAAGTCAGAGGTCTCAAGTAAATTATACTTACACTTTATGCCCGGGACTTCGTTCCCACGGGAATTTGAGAATATTATTTAGGCTAATGTGTTATTCTGATATCTAAGCTATGTATATAACTGAAAAGTTTCATAAAAATCCGTCCAGTAGTTTTTACGTGAAACCAGTAGAAGAAGGGTAAATTCTTAATATAATTTTAACCTATACGCTGAAATATCTTATAATAAAAATTCAGCCTCCTCTGTAACAGGCCATCAGGGTATACTTCAAACTTCCCTGTACTTTAAGCTATTTCTTTAAAACTTGGCTACCACTCCACCAGTCTCCGCAATCTAACACATTTATATGTGTCAAGGGCGGCTTTAGCTCGCAGCCATTAGGACTCATGAAAAGACCTAGATTAAGCGGGGCTGCGATTACGGATAATGGATGGGTACGCAGGTTCGTGAATAAAAGCGCCGAAAATTTTTCGAAATTGTAAAAAGTAGGTAGCTACAGAGTTTCATCTAAACTCTAAAGTAACGTTATCCATTTGTTACTTACCTCCACCTCTGTACGATTGTCAAAATAAATTTACATTCATAAAAATGTATAAAACATATTAACTAGATCACCAGCACTTGGAACAAACTCACCAATTTAATTTTAAGTATTTTTTTTACTCATGTTATTTTATTGTTTATTTGCATATTATGTTTATTCGTGCAACTACCTACTTATTTTATATAATTTTTACCTACATATTATTTAACTATTACTAACTATTTCTTTTCCTTTTCTTACTGGCATTCCTATTCTTAATCCTATTTTTCTTAGTTTATTCTTCGAAGTGCGCACATATTTTTAAAGGCAGTGACAGTATACCAGCGTTGTGGCTTCAACCACAACACTATGCTGAGTTAGGATCAGGTCCTCTTCCTTGACCAGCGTTTCATATCACAATTCTCCTTGATACTTTACTGTGTTTGTATCTCTATGTGCATTGTGTGAAATTGTTTGTTTTATGTTTATTGTTGCTGGTCATTGAATAAACGTTTTATCTATCTATCTACAAATGCCGCATTACAATAAACATTAACTATGATGTTGTCTAAGAACTATAAATCCACGATTTCTTTTTTAAAATGGGTTCGCTTTTGACCACAATCTAACTGTGGCAAATGTTAAACCGGCGGCAGTTCTTCATCTTCATCAGCCCATATACGTCCCCACTGCTGGGGCACGGGCCTCCCTCAATAACATGAGGGGTAAATGCCATACTCACCACGCTTGGCAGACGGGTTGGCGAGGGTTTTGATATAATTGCAGAGTTTTCCTTCTCTGTGTGCAGATGAACTTGCTTGCATATTTACCTTAGTCGCCTTGTACGACACCTCGGTAAGAAAGAGGGTGGTCCTATTCTACTCTGCCGGGCAGTTATTTCTTAGTAATTTAACTAAAAAGTATACTCTACCAAATCCTGGACCTTTTCCTTCTCGTCAAAGTATTAGTCAAGTACAGAAGCCAGGGCATCTGGTTACCCCATTTTCTTTGCAAAACTGTTCTTATAGTAACAACACACGTATGTGATAACCTAATGAGCGGCTCTCTGTACACTCAATGCCAAGTACCAAAGCCATGGAAGTACACAAGTAACATGGGAGGCTACTTGAGGTAACAGACCGACTACTCCTGGTGTCAGATTTGAGCATGAATCGATTATGGTCAAGCAGACCCGAATGGTAAACACTCCAATCTTGTATTTCAGCCTCTTTCGTTTCTCTCAAGGGTTAACTGGAAGAATAGGATTAATATTAGCTAATAGGATTAGTTCCCCTTTGTACGGACGGCCGAAACTCAGGTAACCACACACCACATGCGTGCACTTTGCGCTGTTGTGATAAGAGCGGTTTTGAAATGAAAATGGAGTAACCTGATGCGCTAGCCTCTGTACATTTCGATCTGTATTTATACCAACCTATTGTTTCTATCTTTGTTTATGTGCAATAAAGTGTTTACATACATACATATACACTTCACACTTTTAAGGTGATCGAAGTTGCGTAACTGATTAAAAAGTTTGGTTTAATTACATATGTGTGTATTCAAAGTAGAAATTGCTAATAGCAAACACCTTCAAGGTAGAGTGGTGCCCTTAGAGTAACCGACTACAAGTATACTTTCTATGGCTTTGCGGTATTGATTTCTTCAACTGCTTCTAAACATAGCCGTTCTAAGTTATTACTCACTCGCTTTCTACCCGCAACTACGTTCCTGTGGCCTATAACACTCTCAGACCCACCCCCCCCGTCCCCCAACTATCGATCTCTGTGCAAAAAATCAAAACGATCCTTTGCTCTTTTACGACGTGAAGAAAGGGGACACAAATAAATACAATTTCACGTCTACACTAACATTGTAAAGAGGAAAGATTTGTATTTTTGTAACGAATAAACTAAAATCACAAATAGAAAACTCTCTTATCAGCGAGAGACATAAGCTACATTCCCACGGGAACGAAATCCCGGGCGAAAAGCTAATTTACTATATTTTTTAACCTGCATAATATATTTTATTATGTAGCCTATGTTACTCAGCGATAATGTAGGTGAAATAATTAACTGTGGTAAAGAAAGGAAAGGGTGATGCTGATTGTGGATTATGGTGGGTGAAGGTTTCCTTACAGTGACTTGTAGTAACTGTCAAAGTCAAAACCGCTAAGATATTACAATATCTTCATCACTATAATAATAATTTGTTTGAAAGTCTCAACGATGCTAAAAAAAAACTTAAAAATGTATTTTAGACATTCAAAGTAACATGTATTGTATAAAACTGCAAAGTGGTTTTTAAATTATAATAAGAACATAGGCCACATTAACGATTTTTCCGATTTACCAAGACTTTATGAACATAACAAAGGGCTCGTTATCACAAAGCTAAAAAGAACTCCAGTAAAAAACCGAACAAAACAAGTATTCGTTAAAGTTATGTCGTTCTGATTAGCCTCAGGCGGGGGACTGATAGTCATAACAGAGCCCTAATGGTCAGACTAGCAAAAACCCGCGAGATAAGTTACAAGCCGCCGACAAGAACTTCCTTCTCTTTTTATCGTAGTGCTAATAATAAGTCTTTACCTATGAAATCGCCGATTTTTTCTCAAGCTTTATTTTATTCATAATTTATTTGATTGAACAGTTATTATTAAAATTGATTTTTATTTAAAACCTTGGCCATATAACGGAGATATTGAGTTAAATTAATACATATTTACTTTAGATTTATTCGCTGAAAAAGAAGCTCAAATATAGCTCGTTTCATGCGTTGTCCGTTTCATTGCTTATTTTTGCTGTTCCGTTGTTACAGTTACAACTTTCAATAAAGTAAGTATGATGAAAATTAAGTTAATGTTGTCCAAACCTTCCCACAGAATTTTGCTAAATTTGGAGTTCCCATTCCCGAGAAAAATCCAAAAATGTTAGTATGGGAAATTCAGTTTTCCAAAAATATTGTATGAAAAATGGCAATTTCATAGGTAAAGACCTATTACATTTTAGAGGGAGAATAGTCGCAGGGGCTGATGTCTACACTAATATTATAAAGCTCGAAACTACTTGACCGATTTGAAATTTTTTTACCATTAGGATGCTACATTACCTATCCCTGAGTAACACAGGCTACATAATTTTCCCGAATTCCCACGGGAACGAAGTCCCGGGCGGAATGCTAGTATAGCGATAAAATAAGCAGAGATAGGGCGTTTCCCCACTGGCCGGCACCGGCGACGGCGACGGCGACGGCGAGAGTGACAGAGCTATACTAGGAAGCAAGAAATCGGTAGTCGGTAGGTAGTAGAGTGACAGAGATACTTGCTTCCTAGTATAGCTCTGTCACTCTCGCCGTCGCCGTCGCCGTCGCCGTGCCGTCCAGTGGGAAAACGCCCATAGGCTGCAACCTTTGATGATATCGGCTGGTGGCATCAAAGTAAAGTTATTTTATTAAGTATCTAGCTTTCCGCCCGCGGGTCCCCCCGCGTGTACTACAGGTTATATCGTGCCCAAATGTGGGATAAATGTAGCCTATTTCCTTTCCCAGGCTCTAATCTATCTCTGTACCAAATTTCATCAAAATCGGTTCAGTAGTTTAGGCGTGAAAGACGGACAGACAGACAGAGTTACTTTCGCATTTATAATATTAGTAAGGATAGTAAGGATTTAAAAACCCATGTAATATTAATCTCAGTACAGGTACACATCTTCTTACCAGCCCATATACGTCCCCACCGAGGGGCACGGGCCTCTCTTCGAAACACGAAGGGGATTTAGGCCATAGTCCACCACGCTGCGCTGGCCCAATGCGCGTTGGTGGACCGCTCGTCTTTCGAAAATGAATTTTCTTCGGCGGGCGGGTTTCATCACGATGTTTTCCTTCACCGTTGAGCAAGTGATAATTAAAAATCCGTACATTATTTATTTATTATTTGTTATAAGATGGGTTAACTCTTGACCTCAATCTTGACCAAGGTCATAGATGAGGTCGACGATGGAGCGAGTTAACCCAGAAAACGCCTATAAGGCACTGGTACTCCCACGCACCGACGGAACACAGCAAGCTATTTGGCGTCGGACTTCGGTAGGAGGGACATAAATCTGAAAAGACGAATTTAGTGGTACAGGCCCGCACCAGGATTTGAACCCGCGACCTTCGGATTACAAGTCTGGCTCATTATCAACTGGGCTATCACATGTTGCAGGGATATTGTTAATCCAGAGATATTATAATTGAACTAAACTTTAGTTTAGGGGCTGTTTTCGGTTAGCTTAGCTGGGATACGATTATACTGTTAGAAATTACCAACTCTTTTTCTTACACAGTGTAAGAAGTTGAGATAACTGACAATTTTCGGTGCAGTTTTTATTTTTTATTATAAAATGGGTTAACTCTTGACCTCAATCTTGACCATAAGGTCAAAAATTAGGTCGACGATGGAGCGAGTTAACCCAGAAAATGCCTATAACGGCACTGGTACTCCCGCGCACCGACGGAACACAGCAAGCTGTTTGGCGTCGGATTTCGGTAGGACGGTGGTCGCGAACCAGACGGCCATTTACAGAGCCTACCACACCACATGAGACCATAGGACGACAACTCAGATTCAGAAAAAATGAAGTGTCATTACCTGGGATGGATTACTAGGAGGCAGGTCTCATTTGTGTTTGCTCAGTCGCCTCTTACGACACCCACGGAATGAGATGGGGTGGTGTTATTCTCAACTGATCACCACACGGTTAAAATTGTTATAATTTCGTTAGTGAAATTAAAATATTCCTGCGACATAATTAAATGTAATAGTATCTAAATATATAAAAGGAGAAACTGACTGACTGACTGACATATCAACGCACAACCTAAACGGCTAAACGTAGGCACTTAAAATTTGGAAGGGACGTAGCTAAGGTACCGTAGAGGTGCACTAAGAAAGGAATTCTCGAAATTCTAACGGGAACGGGAATTAGCGGGAAAATCCTTTTGTATGAAAAATCTAAACTGCTAAAGTTAGACGCTTGAAATTTGGCATGCAGGTACCTTAGTAAACTTTAAGCTTAGTTGCAACAGGATATTGCAAAATTCCCACGGGAACGCGAGTTAGCGGGAAAAAACTTTTGTATGTAAAAATCTAAATCACGTAAGATAGATGTTTTCAATCTGTGTACTCTGTACAAAAAAAAATTAACACGCAAACGAAGTTGCGGGCATCAGCTAGTTATTTATGACCGTGTGGATCTCCATCCACCTCTTAAAGAGGGGGGAGTCCCGCCGGACAGATAACGCCTTCAGTTTGTTGTTAATCCCAGGGAGTTCTTGGTTAGGCGATATAATTTTCATTATACTAGTCCAAGATGATGGTGTCAGTATCTGTTAATAACGTAATTAAGCCCTCGTTGTCTGTAATTACACGTTCTAGTTTGAGTACTAAGTTGCGAGATGTACTGTAATTGCGACTGAATACGTGCGTATGGGCGGGACGTGCTAGTGGACTTTGGTAACAATAAACAGCATCAGAACAAGTGGGGGAACTGGATTATTACTAACAATATCACGTTTTTATGTGTGTGAGTGAGTCTAGTTTTTCTTTTGAGCTATCTTCTATGTTTTCCTACATCGATCGCGAGGAATAGTATCAATATCTATATTTATACGTATATTTTTATAATTTGTTTATTATATCTATCACCGTAACATTGTCGAACCCGTAAGTAATTTGACTTAGTTAGTATTATAAACTCTCGGTACTTTGTGAACTGCCCCACTTTTTTCACATAGACGGACTTCTTTATAATATTAATGTGCTACCTAATAAACCTAAAAAAGTCTTAACCTAACTTATCTTAATTTCATAATTTTACTAGACAAATTGTAATACCGCGGGAGATTATAATTTCCCTAGTGAAGTTGTAATATTACGGTTTTTACAATTTTCCGGGAACATATCCACTGTTCACTTCACTCAATCACTCTGTATAATGACAATTATGAAAAAAAGAAGAACAGGAGTTGATAATGGAAAAAACTCTTTCGGCTCTATCCTGCTTCGATTCTGTTTACTTTCAGCTCTATTCTATATAGCATAGGGGCTAGGGCAATTCAACCAAGTCAGAAGGCATTTGGCGGTTTGAAAACTGACCCCAGGGTTAGCCAAGTTCTCCACACACTTGACTATACCTACATGATAAGAAGAGAAGTGGCTAAGGCATCAGCGTAGCCCAGTGGCTCTCGCTGATCTCAACCGATCAATGAGGTTAAGCAACGTACACAGAGGCAGGGAACCTGACGGGTGACCAAAGTGGCAATTTACCACGAGCGTTTCCGTGCTTCGGAGGGCACGTTAAGCTGTCGGTCCCGGCTGTTGTCGATTGACTACAGTCGTTAAAACCAAGTCAGAGGCCATAGTGCGGTTTGAAAACTCTGACACCAGGGTTAGTTAAGTTCGCCACACACTTGACTATACCTACACGATAAGAAGAAGAAGATCTCTTTCATCCTTCCTCAGCTCCTAAAATAAAGCATTTAATCACGCTACATAAACGAAAACAATGAAAACAAAAAGGTTTACTCATTTAACTAAGTAATCCTAAACAAATTTCATGATAATTAAAAACATGAAACTCTGCGCTTAGTAGTAGGCCTACATAAGCAAAACCAATGTAGAGTACATAAAAAAATAATAAAAATAAACGGATTCTGTAACAACGATTACAAAACGCCCACTTTTAACAAACACGGTTCGCCTTTTCCATTGGCGCCGACATCTCCAACATATAAGGTTCAAATTAGCTTGCACGGGGAGGTTATAAAACCTAATCACTGCATGTATTGGTGCAGCGTCTGGTTTATCTGAAATGAACTCTGTTAACACTGATAATGGACACAGTGATATGTAAACAGCGCAGTTTAGATAAAAAACGATGACTGATATTAGTCTTTGGTTAATAATACGTATTTTCAATACGGTTGTTCGAAAAATAAACATAGTATGGCTATAAACTTAAACAGAAAGTAGCTCATAGTATGTAGCACCTAGTGCTTTTTACTTTGTAGCAAGGAGGTTTGCGTACTGAGAATAAAATCATGTCGACTTCATGTGTAATACAATAATCAAATAAATAAAAATAAGCAAAGTCGTGCTCACATACGTCTACTCGTTTACAATAACCTACTTTACACCCTCGTATCACAATGTACTATTTTAACATTCGCTTTTTAAAGAAAGGTTGACATCATACACAAAAACACAACAACCCAAAAATAATAGGAAAAAAACTACGTAGAAGAGAAGCACAAACATTTTTTTATTTATTGTCCAAGTTGTATTTATATATAGATAGCTATAACATCTAGGTATTTATTGACTCATATCATTAAAGCCCACAACGAGTTGGCACCTAGAACAGATTTTATTTAAATAGAGAATGGACACATTTTTTTTTTTAAGTTTGCCATTTCGAGTCATGTCTATTGAGAATTTGGGATATATTAAATACTAGCATTCCCACTTCGTTCCTGTGGGAATTCGGGAAAATTATGTAGCCTATGTCCATCGGGGATAATTTAGCTTTCTAATGATGAAAGAATTTTTCAAATCGGTCTAGTAGTTTCGGAGCCTATTCAATTCAAACAAACAAACAATCAAATCTTTCCTCTTTATAAATAGTATATAGATATAGACAAAGAAAAATGCTCTAGATTAGCTTTGGTGATCAATTTTTATAACTACACTAAGTTAAACAATATAGACCCTAAAACAACTCATCCTTATTCATATTATAAATGCGAAAGTAACTCTTGTCTGTATGTCTGTCCATCTTTCACGCCTAAACCGATTTTGATGAAATTTGGTACAGAGATAGATTAGAGCCTGGGTAAGGACATAGGCTACATTTTATCCCACAGTTGGGCACGATATAATCTGTCGTCCACGCGGGCGGAGTCACGGGCGGAAAGCTAGTATTCTATAGATATTCTCCTATTCTTGACGCTATCGAGTGGTAGCGGCGCGCGGCGCTGCCTCTTGACAGGTCCTGGGTTCGATTCCCAGTCGGGGCAAATATTTGTGTCAAAAGTAATGTTTGTTCTCGGGTCATGGGTGTTTGTCTATGTCTTTACGTAGGTATGTTAATAAAATACTAAAACGGGTCTAAATTCGCGTATTTTAATATGTATGTTCCGAGGGACCCACGATACAAGGTCTTAGTCTTAGTCTTATACCTTTGCCTTTATGTTCTCTCTAGTGTATCTTGTTTTACTGTATGATCTTACCTGTTATACTGGGTGAAAAAGAACCTCCTAGCTATATTCAGAATCCTGAACCAGTATCACTCAAAGAACACATTTATAAAAAAAAAAAAAAAATTATCAATGGGAAAAGTTCTTTTTTTGCCTAAACGTAGACATTACTCCTAAACCAGGCACGCGAGGGGGTGCGGGTAGCGCTCAGGGGGTGCGCCCGAGTGGTGTCTACGTTTAGGAAAAAAAATCCCCCCCCAAAAAAAAATGTAAAAAAAAAAAGTAAGTGATACTGGTTCAGGATTTTCAATAAAGCTAGGAGGTTCTTTTTCAACCTGTATGTGTTGTGATGTCCAAAATAATAACATTTGTCTTTCTTTACATTCTTTCTTTCTTTAGTGTGGGCGTTTGAGTGAGTAGCTTATTTTATAGATATAATTTCAAGTCTCTTGTCTAGCACAGACACTAAGTAATCATTTGGTTGGGGCGCGCCGGGCCGGTGTTTTTACCCGGGTTCCAACCGGGTTGTGCCCGGGCTTGCCGCAGCGCGTCGCAGCGTTACGTAAACAGGGGTGTCCAACTCCGCCACTTCTATCACTTTTATTGTAACACTAGAGATTTGCCCTGGTTTTGGATATTTTACGGGAATTCGGCATCATAAGTTTCAGTTCTCTCCCGAAAAGATTTTTCTTTTCATTATAAGATGGGTTAACTCTAGACCTTAATCTTGACCATAAAGGTCAAAGATGAAATATGAAATGAAATGAAATATTCTTTATTTGCAATAAATGTGGTGAGGTCGATGATGGAGCGAGTTAACCCGGAAAATGCCTATAAAGGCACTGGTACTCCCACGCACCGACGGAACACAGTGAGCTGTTTGGCGTCGGACTTCGGTAGGAGGGTGGTCGAGAACCAGACGGCCCTTTACAGCAGTGGCGTGCATAGACATTTTAGGCAGGGTAGGCAGTGAACTTGTCTAGTTTTAATTGACCGCTCAAACTCGTTTCTATGCGACTTTTGACAAACGAAAAAACTTTCAACGTACCTAGCTTTGAGATGTTTTTCAGAAAGCTCATGCTTTTTAATCGCTGTATTAAGGTTATTCAAATCAAAATAACCCTGCGCCGTTCCATACGTTTTTATAACAGTTTGAAAACAAAATGCACAGAAAACAAAATACTTAAGCGGTTAGTATGCACACAACCCGTGAACCAATAATGAATATAGTATATTTTAGTAGTCTTACTGCGGTACCTTTTTTTGCGTCAAATCCACGTATCGGCCTTTTGCGATAAGTAATGTTTACTTTTTCTTGAAAAGGTAAACTTGAAAAATTACGCAGTTTAGGCAAACAAACATCATCACCACACTTTTCACAACTTATTGCACTCATTTTGTTCTAAACAAATATCTAACAATCACTAAGTATAAACTGATAAAACAATAATTTGCAAAAGTTTTCGTACCTACGTAGTTGCAAAACAAAAACAAACCAATATGGCTGAATTGAATGCATCCAATAAGACAAAAAGGCCGCAAAATAAAAAATCTATAACAGCCATTTCAAACTTACCGAATATTGACACTTCTCAATTTGGTAGAATCGCTTTATAGGCAGAGCTTTTTTCTCCATACAATCAGTTTTTTAATATTTGGCGGGGGAGGCGAAACAGCCAATCAGAAGCCCCCATTTCAACACAAAACCTCAACAAAAAAAAGGCATTTCAAACGAGTGCTTTTAACGAATAAAAAGGCAAATCCGCGCTCCTACGAGGGCTCTTACTAGTTCAGTATTAGAAGTTTAGATGGCGCTGTTTTGAAAAGTTAAAGGTTAGAGAAATGAAGATGGCGTCATTTCGGAAAACGTTTATTCGTTTCACAAAGATCTGTGATCGTTGGTGTGATATTTAATTTTTGTATTTTTTTTGCCTTGAAAAGCCTAGGGTAGGCACTGCTTTTCTGCTTGTATGGAATGCACGCCACTGCTTTACAGAGTCTACCACACCGCATGAGACCATAGGACGACACCTCAGATAAAAAAAAAAAGTGCCGTTGCCTGGGATGGATTACTAGTATGCAGGTCTCATTTGTGTTTCTTTAGTTAGAGAAAAAATATACAGGGCTTTAGGTATCTCTCTTTCAACCTCTCGCGCGGTTAATCAGTCCATGAAACTGAACAACTTTCCCAAGGAACATAGGTCAAAATACGAAAAAAGAAATTTTTGAGTTCCCATACTAACTTCATCAGCACATAGCGCATTTTGTATGGGAGATCAATTTTTTTTTTCGTATTTTGACCTATGTTCCTTGGGGAAGTTGTTCAGTTTCATGGACTGATTAACCACCTGAGAGGTTGAAAGAGAAATACCTAAAGCCCTGTATTGTGTAAGTTTATGTGTGTTTTTGAAAGGCTCAGCAACTACTGGATCGATTTTTAAAAACTCTCACCAATAAGAAGCTCTGTTATTACTTATCAGCGAGTTAGGTTACACTAGATAATTTTCCCACGGGAACGAAGTCCCAGACGGAAAGCTAGTTTAGAACAGAAAGTTGGTATTAAGATTTTCACCAAAATAGTCATCGGCTGAGATTAACAAGTGCCACTTGGTCTACTTTCTTGATGTTTAGTACCTATGCTTCGTTCGTTATTATTTTGACAAACTTGTAGTTTTTTGAGTTCTTCGTGCTTGAGACCCCACGATTGGGAACCGTTATATGCTATTAATTAAATATCAATCTATTTTTTTACAGTTAAAGTTAGAGAAATTGCATTGAAACACCACAAAAAAACGGTCTGACGAGAACACTTTTGTTGTCGTACAGTTTACGCGTGCGGAGTAGGATATGCACAATATCATTCGTTCTCGGAGCGCGCTCGAAACAAAATCCGAAACGGAGGTTCGTAAATGAACCGTAGTAGGAAATGCACGAAACTTCGTCCCTCCGTCCGTAATTTGTGCGTTTGTAGTAGACCCTGGAGGTTGGCCAAGTTCACCAGATACCTACTTGACTATACGATAAGAAGAAGAAGACTGGGCAACGAGCGCTTCGGTGAAGTTTGAGTTTTCTTGAATAACGCAATCATCCCAAACAGAGCTATTAAAATCAAAATTTGTTTTAAGAACTTACTACGCAATGAGTTCGAATTTCGTATAATCCGTTTATTAAAAGAGATTTAAGAAGAGATTACAAAAATCCGGTTCATTTAACAAAAGCGGATTAAATTTTCGTGACCTAGATTTGAGCCAGGCATTCCATCCGCGAGCTAGTCTGAATAATAGAGCCTTTGTCATGGGCACAAATGGATGAAAACAGCTGAATTTAGCTCACAGGTTGGCACAGATGTTGCTACTGATCTTCTGTTTCAGTGGTCTCGGTTTCTATCTCCGGTCGGGGTGAAGGAAGATAGATAGATAGATAGATAGAAATTCTTTATTGCACACAGTCACAAAAAAAAAGTTTGACAAACTTAACTAAACAAAAGTGCGCAAAGGCGGCCTTATCGCTAAGAGCAATCTCTTCCAGGCAACCCGTGTATTAGGGACAACTTTACGAAGTCGAGAGTAGTGCAGAGTAATATTTATAGAAAATAATAGACTAATGGAATATAATAACTATGTATATAGGTTATCTATACTAATATTATAAAGAGGAAAGATTTGATTGTTTGTTTGTTTGTTTGTTTGTTTGTTTGCATTGAATAGGCTCCGAAACTACTGGACCGATTTGAAAAATTCTTTCACCATTAGAAAGCTACATTATCCCCGATGGACATAGGCTATATTATATTTTCAAAAAAATTAGGGATCCTTACTGAAACTCAAATAATGTAACCCAAGGTGTAAAAAAATTACCTAAAATATTCTTTACATTGCGTGCGCTGCGTAAACTATTGATGATAGAATAAAATAATGTACTACGACTTTGCAGAACACATAAATATTTACAAAAAGTGTCGCGACAGCATATGTCTAACTATTATAGTTATGCCACAATATGTGTTCTTTTATTTTTTTAAATTAATTGAAATGCCGCCCGCTATCAAATGCTCTTTATTTGTATCTTGGTATTAATCCTTATCAAAATAAATTACTTCATATTCAAGACTGCTTCAATATCTTTATACAACTTTTTGAATTATGCAATTCGGACATTCTATTCAAAAGATATCACGAGTTTAAAAATGTAAGGATTAGAAAAAAGTTTTGTGGTCGCCGCTCATCCTGCTCAGCTAGCTAGCTAGGCAGCACCTTATGCGATGTAGTCGTCACTGGGGTACGGGCCGTACGGGCGGGGAGTCAATGTCAAGAAATGAAAAAAAAAACTTCAGAAAGTTTAATAATATGTTATAAAATCAATCAATATCTATAGTTGTGTATGCTGTATGACAGCAATGCAGACGGCTTTTCCAGTCTCGGTGGACATTCCCTCTACTGGTAATTTAGGTCCGTATTACCTAAATTACCAAGCTTGATATATACTTAAGTATTGATTGTCTCTTTCTTTCACTATCAAAATGACAAAGACGACTGCTGCTTAAGTATAGATCAGTCTGAGTCGCGTTCTATAATACGGACCTTAGATGCACATTAGAATACCCTATTCGTATATGATAAATACTTCAATAAGGCTACCTATATGCTATTTTAGGTTTCAAATATTTATTTATTCATAACTTAATTGAAAGACTTTTTAATATCTTAGGTAATAAGCCTAGCCAAATACAGATTACTCTGGATTAGCAAATATTCGTCTGTTTAAAGGTGTTTTTATCTATGTAACAAACATGATTATTCTATTCAGCTTACGTCTTTAGTAAGTAATTCAAATCAAAAAGTTGTATTTTTACAGCACCATTGTATTCTATGTATACCTTTCTGCAGCTTTCTATGTAATACCTATCAATGTCAAGTGTATAAGATCTCAACTTTTTTTGTTTAGTTAGGAATCATCAAAATGGCGATGAACTTAGAACTAGAAAAGGATTTTTCTAAATTCTACCCCTAAGGGGGTGAAATGGGGGTTCAAAGTTTGTATGGAGAAAACATTTTTTTTGCACATTTTGACTCAAAGCTTCGTCAAGATATACCTCGAAGCAAATAAACGGACACGTTTTCGCTATTTTTCAAAAATCATCCCCTAAAGGGTCAAGAATGAAACAGGTGACTAAAAGAGTTCTTTGCGCGAGCGAAGCCGCGGGCGGAAAGCTAGTAATATATAAATAGACAAAAATAAAATCACCAACCAAATCCGTTCCTAAACTAGGTACCGAAATATTGCAAGTGGCTCTTTCAAAACCCGGCTTCTTCATGCCACTTCTCCATTATATTTCAAATAGTGTCTGTATCACAAAAACTAAGGGAGTATGTAGTATGTATGTAAACTCTCTATTGCAAATTCTTACAGACTAATAAAGGACACATAGCTGTATGGAAGGACGGACTTATCCCTGAAGGGATCTCTTCCAGTCTACTTTAGAGATGGTAAGAGAGAAACAGATGGTGCAGGCTACAGCGCAATAACGTGTGAATTACCTACCATCATAAACAATTATATACTAGACTAGTTCTGTTGGAATTCATCTATATTATATTCTTATTCTGTACCAGATTTCGTTCCAGTGGTTTACGCTCAAATAAGTCAAATGCAAGAAAACCTATAAACCTTTTATCGCGGTAATTTTAGGTGGTGATTCTCAACTTGAAACTAATTTTTTTCCCATCGAACCTAGTTATTATTAAAAAAAAACGTACGAGAAACGAAATGCTGGACATCATCCTCTAGTCACAACTAAGGTCTATATTACAGAACTCAACTCAGACTCTGATCTATACTTAAGTAGCATTCGTTACGTCATTTTGCTAGTGAGAGAAAGAGACAATCAATACTTAAGTATAAGTCAAGACTCGAGTCTCCTTCTGTAATAAATAAGGTTTAGTTTATTACAGAAGGAGATGTAAGCCAAATAGAAATATAAATCGATGTTAAATCGTAATTTTTTTAAAACAATTACGATTTAACATCGATTTATATTGCTGTATTTGGCTTACATCTACTCTACCCTCCAGTGAAAATCGCTGTGTACAAAAGCCTATGACGAAATTGATCATAATCGAGTTCACCGTCCAGAATAGAGCCTACGCTCCCTATAGCAACCAGCTCTCACCTAAATAAACCGCTTAACTGAACAAACAGATGCGAATTGGGTTTACATTTACAGACACCTGCGCGGATAGCTTTACACGGCTAACTGAAAATTCTATTAAGTCTAATAAAATTCTATACTCTTTAAAATAAATAAATAAAAACAAAATAATCTTTATTTCTTAAACAGCTTATACATTCATTCTTAGTCTAAGGAAAACTCACCATTAAGCAAATTAAAGTTTTACTTGTGTTGGGAGGCTGGAACTTAATGAAGTACATAACAAAATAGTGTAAATGAGACTCTTTATAAACTCATCTGCGATTAACACAGTTGTTTTGCAGCTATGTGTGCAATATGAGAAAAACAATATTTTCGTATCTCCACACAACTTGTGCGATCAGCTATTTTGCTTTTGTATGGGAAGTCGAATTTTTTTTGAGATTTTTTTTTTAAAGGTTTCTTAGGGAAAGTTGTTCAGTTTGTGTCATAAGAATTCGTTGAAAGACCGCTTTAAGAGTGCCCAATTTTTTTCCGAAATACGTTCGCTTTTTGGGCTAACAAAAGTATTATTGCTTTTTTTTAATAAAGAAGGGTTCGCAAACATCACAATCTAGCTCAGCGGCAAAGATGTAGTCGAGGATGTAGCAAGCTCACCCAGAAGATGTTCACACGAACTTAGTGATTCGGGTTATATGTGCCCGGTGCGCAATATAAAAGAGATTTTTTTATGAACAACAATTTTTTAGAAAAAATATCGGTTGGTATAAATAAAACAGTCTGCATTTCTGAAACGGAATAAACACTCCTCTTATAACAATGTCCGCTGTCGATACAACTTCAAGGCTTTCTGGAATACATGAATATATGAGACGTCATTCCATTCCAAGCGAGTTCCCCTCACTTATACAGTCGCATCGATATTCCGGAATGTTCCAGAAAGATCCAGGGAATATGAGATTTCTTATTGAAAACCAAATGTAGCTTGCGATTTGAGTAAACATCTGTTTCAATGTATTTCTAGAAGTAATTTAGGCCTGTGGATTTTTGACTACTAGGCTGAACAGCGCAAGTAACTCTGTTTAAGAACGATTAGTGTTCAGGCAACTCACAACATCGTTTGTTGATTCTCATGGGTGTTCATAGGGAAAAAGAGATTTTTGTTACAATCTAAGATGAGCACTCTGTGAACATATGTACTTATTACTAGGTACAATTAATGTAATATCTGTTTTCGTACCTAAACTAGGATTCCTTGGTCTTAGTATATCAGGCCCCCGCCCCAGAAATGAGTGGGCACGGTTCCTTCACATTATGTAGGTGTGTGTTCCAACTTTGTGCTTTATTGTGTTTCTTCTTATTGTTTAATTGTGTTTTGTGTAGTCATTATATGTTATCTATGTCTATGTCTACCAACAAAAAAGTGGTCAAACACAAAAATACATAAATATGAAATAGGAAACGATGAGGGGCAAAAATGATGAGAATTATATTATATGTTTGTGCGAGAGCGTGTCTCTGCGTGCATGTGCGTGCTTGCTTGAAGGAATATTTGTGGAATTCACACATTTGAGAACCAATCCCAGGATGGCTCTACATCATATTTACTTGGGGTTACTGAGCCACCGCCTGAATGCAATAAATGAAGAATTCTTCCAAGTTAAGCCAGAAAAGGTTTTCAAAACTTCCATACCAAAAGTGGGAAATAAGCGGGTATCAGCTTGCTGCTATGGTTCTAGCTTTATTTCACTGTCTGAATATCTTATGATAAGCAAACAAATTAAATGCCTTACGGACGACCCCAATTCACTGACATAATACACGCTTCTGTGCTAACGTATGTGTATATTCCGCATCAATGAGATTACCCTAAATCCTCAGAAATTAGCTGAAGAGCCAGTATTAGCTATATCCTACTGCTAATCCTAATAATATTATAAACAGTATGGATATTTGTGACCCGCATAGTTGGCATTTGAAATTCTACATAGCACTACATGGAAAGATCGATTTTATTTCTAGAAATACGTGGATATTTTCGCAGTGTTCGCACCAGTTGGCAATCTGTGTTCTCTGCCTATCCTAAAACGGGACAAAGGCGTGAGGTTATTGTGTAGTGTAGAGTTTGCAGGTTAAGCCTTGCAGAGTTAGGGTGCTTCATGAGATCTGACTTTTAACAGAAAAGACTGTGATTGTGAGTCAAGACAATTATCATAAATGTTTATTAAAGCGCTCGTAGCCGATCAGTGAGGTTAAGCAACAGACACAGAGGCAGGGAATCTGATAGGTGACCAAAGTGACAAATTATCATGAGCGTTTCTGTGCTTCGGAGGGCACGTTAAGCTGTCGGTCCCGGCTGTTGTCGATTGACTACAGTCGTTAAAACCAAGTCAGAGGCCATTTGGCGGTTTTAAAACTCTGACACCAGAGTTAGCCAAGCTAGCCACACACTTGACTATACCTACACGATAACAAGAAGATAAATGTTTATTGTGAAGAATTTGTTGCCCAACAATTCTAGACTACCAGATGCTCTAATTACCAGACTACGAGTATTAAAGAGCGGTGATAGCCCAGTGGATAGTGAGCCAGACCTGTAAGCAGAAGGTCGTGGGTTCGATTCCCGGTGCGGGCCTGTACCACTAAATTCGTCTTTTCGGATTTATATACAGACTATAGAAGAGTTATCACTTGCTCAGCGGTGAAGGAAAAACATCGTGATGAAACCCGTGTGTCTAAGGATATTTGTTTCCGAAAGACGTGCGGTCCACCAACCCGCATTGGGCCAGCGTGGTGGAATAAGGCCTGGATTCCCTTTGTGTTTCTCGTGCCCCTCGGTGGGGCATAATGTGGGCTAATGAGAGTATGCAAGTTAGAACAAACGTGACTTATTTACATGTTCTGATCTTTCCTTCCTTAATATTTTACAACTTGTATCCAGTACACGCCACACTGGTCCCAATCTGCAAATCTTTACAAATTGCTTGAGCCTAATCTCGGAACAAGCGGCGATTTACTTTGCTCCTGAACTAAGCTATATATTTTACAGTCTTACTTACAATACTAGGTCACACATGGCTACAGAATTGATAGATGAATAGAATGTGAAAGAGTGTTCATTTTTCCTTCGTTTACTATGCAACGGGGCAACAGAACGATGTCTTTATGTTAATTTTTATTTATTGAAAAATATTAAGTAAATACTTTAACAATTATCTTAGAAACTAAAACATAGTCCCACAAAACTGCAAGACAGTTTTACTGCGGGATCAGCGAGTTCACTTACAATCTACTATAATTTTAAAGTTAAAAGTTATTTTGGAAAAGGTAATTATTACGGTTACAAATTCCGACTAACTTGTCGCGCGATAGTTTACGCCGCTTGCAATAGTAATCTCGCACACCATGTGTGCATTTATTTGGCGCGCGAAAGCTATAACTCTACATGCCTTTAAATTTCAAAAGTTTAGGTGCGTTTCTTATGTCCTCAGGTAAGCTATTGAACAGGTAAGGAAGAAGTTTCTTTAGGGTTCTATCCCCATGTGTTTTAAACAGTTGGACGGTGGAAAGTGGCTGGGCTACTTTTCTATGCGAACGAAATCACCCTGGGTCGTATACTCGAGAAAGCATATCTTTAGTCTCACACTCGGAATATAATTTAAAGACGAATTGAACAGCTCCTAATTAATGTAATCCTTTTGATGATAAGATGAAAGGGAAATTAGGGAAATAATCGAGAGGTATCGAACATTCAAAAGCCTTTGAAACTGTATTAAATGGTAATTACCAAAGGAAGGAAACCGACAAAACTGTCTTTGCCACAAATGTCCTCGGGGCTCTTTGCTAGGGCTTCCAAAAAAGCCTTTAATATTTGAGTGCTACTGATTTTTCAAGAACCGAACAGGGTCAGTATAAACATTCTATAAATCACAAAATAAATACATCAGAGACGGCGGATATTGTGATGTAGTATCTACTTACCCCGATATGAGTAAAAGGCACTTAATAGATTCTCGCGGATGTGTAAAATCAATTTTATTATAGTTGTAAAAATGTTCACTTGTAAAGTAGAAATTTTAAGACAATAGGCAGAAACCACCGCACCGCTGGCTTAGGTAAATAAATACTGTTTAGTTTTAAATGTATGCAACATAGAATTATATTTATATTTTAATATTTTTATACAGGGTGGCCTAGCGGGCGAAGTCCAAAAGAATTTGGATACCCTGTGCCAGGGGGCATTCAGATCACCCCCGTGATTGTACAGCGAGTTCTTCTAGTTTAGAAGTTATTAAATGTGTATAACCACTTTTTCTAAATTTTTTACCCAGCATCGATTTTTAATTCTTTTTCTCTTTATAAATATAACAAAAATAACTTTTTGTGTTTGGTAATGAGGGAAATATCAGCTACCATTTAAAAAAAAATGTATGTCCCTCGTCATTATGGAACATGTTTTGAATTTAACTTTAAAAGTTAAAATTGGCACTTTAGCGAAATCTTTTCAAAACTTCAAGTTGGTAAAAAAATAACTGAGATGGACCTGCAGGTTTCAAACAGCTTTTAAAAACTCCGAAGCCATATAGTAAAAAAAGATATTCAGCTTCACGAAATATACAAAAAAAATAGCCCTTAATGGGGTTTTTTAGGATTAATTCGCGTCTAACGTTAAGCAGGGGCCATCGTAGGCGGTTTTCTAGTACATATAGTAATTACATAGAACGCATTGTTCCTGAAAATACCACAGACATTCCCAAACAGCTGTTAACACGCTTGTAAACGGACCTTCGACATGTAATAATGACTACACAATCTTCACGGTATATCCCTTGTGGGGTGGGGGGCACAACTCTTACTTTTTCTTTCAGTCATCGACCGTTCCTGACACATTTATGAATAACTCGGTAAAACTGTCAAAGCCCTCAGCGGTGAACAGCGTAGTCATATAGTAATAACAGTAGCAGACGCCCTGTAAGGCTGTATAAAGTGTACAAAAGCAGCTTCAGAGCTGTCCTACAATATATGAAATGTCCTACCTGCTTATCTCTGTCTTGAGGCATCTTGGTGTCGACGCCTTCAGGGAATGGCTTGACCAGCTCGGGCTTCTCCTTAATCTTGTCCATGATGAAGTCTAGCACCACCATGATGCCGTCCACTGAGCCTGTGATCAGGCAGGCGCGCTCCGTCGTACCTGGGGACAAAGGGAGAGTCTGATTAGTCCTTTGTTGAGGTTGACTGAGAGAATTCGGTCAATTTGTTGACACTTTAAGGTTTGTATTACAGAACGCGACTCACTCTGATCTATACTTGAGTAGCAGTCGTCTTTGTAATTTTGATAGTGAGAAAGAGACAATCAATACTTAAATATAGATCGAGACTCAAGTCTCCTTCTGTAATACAGGCCTTAGTAGCAAACATCTTTGTTCCTGAGCTAGATTGTGGTCAAGACAAGAACGAACTCATTCTCTAAAAAAAGAAGAATCAGCTTTGTTCTCTGTCTGCATCATTAAGACCCTGGCCACATATTAGAGTGGTAATTTTCTGTAAGACGCTCTGCGAGCAATGCAATGGCAACTAAAATTCGCTTTGTGTTGTTACTAACCTAGAAAAAACAGTTCAGTTTTACGAATAGGTATTGAGATGTGATTTTTAGGTAGGTTCAAATCGAATCCTCGACCGTAATGTAGAGTTAAACAAATAATTTTCCACGTCAAAAACGTAAGAGTCACCGACTTCAATCCCAAAAAGACAATTTTTTCGAGAGTTTCCCTCAATTTCTTCAGGATTCCACCATCAGATCCTGGTTTCCTTACCATGGGACCACCCTTGGGATACTTTCTTTCCAACAAAAAAAGAATAATCAAAATCGGTTCATAAACGACGAAGTTATACGCGGTCATACATAAAAAAATAAATATATATACGGTCGAATTGAGAAACCTCCTCCTTTTTTGAAGTCGGTTAAAAACTATCCTTTAAAAGAAAATTATTATTCATCGTCCATGTATCGAAGTTATTGAATACTTTGAATAGAAGCAGAGTGAAGGCAGAACTTTATATTAGTTTAGCGGCAAACCAAGCATAGTTTCAGCGAGAGCAGACCGAACTTTCAACTTAGTTCTCAACTCACAAGCAAGTCACTCTTAAGTCACGACTAAGCAAAACGTCTCTGACAACTTGTAACCGGGGATCTCAGTTGTAGAATCAAATGCAGGAAGTGAGCATTAAGGATATAATAGTTTTCGTTCGCGACTTCATTTCATTTACTTCATTTTGACCAATCATCTGTCAGTTTTCCAGATTTCGGTTCTCTCTTTGTGAAAACCTACTATATTTAGCTGTGTAACTGTTTCAACTTTCATTGTTCTCTGATTTAGTGATAAAACCTTTGTCCTTTTCCAGGGACAAATCATAATGCTATCTTATTTTAAAGTAAAGACAAATAAATACAGTTGTAAACGAAACCCGAATCTAACCGGAAAACATAACACAAAAGGAGTTATCTGACAGCATAACAAAGGCTGTATAATTAGAAGCTTCCAGTTATGCCTTTAAAAGATATCTAAATCCTTGAAGCCTTTTGAAACTCGATATCATTGCGAACAGCCTGAAAACTTGTTAAAAAAAGGAGAAAAATCACTTTGTTAGGGCGCTTGAAATATAAATAAAAAACCTGTTAAATGCTGTAAAAACGAGCGCTCACTTTTTAGTGTTATTCCCGCTGTTTTTCACGTCAAGTATCTGTTTACAGGGTTATCTTTTTAACCCCACAACGGATCCGGACATGTCTTTCATAAAACATCGTGTTTGAATTTAGGTATAAAAGGTTTTCGGGTCTTAGAAAGAGCTGACTATTTTCAGGAATACCAACAAAAAGCAGGTTTCTTTCATTCTATTTAAAGGCGCGAAACGTAAAATTCCTTTCGGTTATTATACAAGTTAGCCTTTAACATGGGTTTTTAAGAAAAAGTCCTAATTTATGGATAGTTTCTTCCAAAAAAAGGACAAAAAATGTAGGCTAGGTAGGTATTGAACAAAATAATTTAAGAGTTTCCCCAACTCACTGTGTATTTGTATTGCTTCACGTCGATATAAGCCAGCAGCAGTTTTTTGTTAATTCAAAACAAATTCAACTGTTCAAAGATATAGTTCTTTAAACATCAACACAGTCTAAGGATATTGCACGATTTTTCATACAAAAGAGGCCTGTTTGAGAAGCTATAAAAGCATACTCGAGAAACATGGAGGGCTATAATTTTCAAACGAGCAAGTGCTAAACTTGAATTTTCAATTCTAGTCAATAAATTTGGTTTTAATTGAAATTTGTTAAAACGTGACGGAAACGAAAACACACTTTTTGCCTGCTTTTTGTATGAAAATGGTCGAATTTACGCAATTTTTTTTCATTTTCGTCACGTTTTCACAAATTTCAAGTCAAAAAAACAAAATTTATTGACTATAACTTTAAATTCAGGTTAAGCACTTGCCCGTCTGAATATTATAGCTTTATAGCCCTCCATGTATCATTTACAGACCTCTTTTGTATAAAAATCGTGCAACATCCCTAGGCCGCGTTGATGTGTTTATGTCGTATTTTTGCTTAAAATCACAGAATACTAAAACCAGACTAAGAGACGCCTCATGTCGATGTAGATTGCAGGCTTAGTATTGTATAATGTCTAAGTGTACCAGCGCAGTGTTTGCTTTTAATTACGCTAATCGTCTGTTCGTACACTTTCCTCGCTTCTGCTCTTCAGCTTAAATTCTCTGGCATTACAGTTAGGAGCTTTTTGGCAGACGCTTACAAAGATGTGTTAAATGGACGAAGTGCTTAAAAGCGAAGTTTTGCCGTAGGGGACCATCCATAAATTACGTCACACGTTAAGGGGTGGGGAGGGGGTCGACAAAGTGTGACATTGTGTGACAAGGGGGTAGGAGGGGTCATAAGTATCGTGACGTCACATTTCAAAATGTGGTATTTGATACTCATACCTATTAACTACAAACTTAACCTCCTCAGTTCCAAGCACTCTTTTTACGTTTTTACTTTGGTTGAGACAATGAGTTTTGAGTTCCCAAAAAAAAACAACTCTATTAAGTACTGTTTTTATTAGAAAATTACAAAAAAATGGAAAATATGCAAAATATGTGACGTCACGCTAGGGGGAGCGGCTTACGAATGTGACCAGCTGTGACAAGGAGGGGGAGGGGGTCAAAAAATCATGAAATTCGTGTGACGTAATTTATGGATGGTCCCTAGTTAGCAACAAAACACAATCCAACATTTAAATTTCAAGGAATCGATCGATAATTCCGCAAATTTCCGTGGTTATTTGGTAAATTTATAGCTACAACGAGAAGGCGTTCGAAGGAGTCGATCAAAACCTTTGATAGCTGCGACGCTTAAGTTTTTCGGGATATATAATCCCAGAAGTACAGACGCATCAGGCAGAGAATTCCATACTGAATAATCAGTTAACTAAGATATAAGTGTATTTGTATTGTGTCGTATGTTGTATGTCTAAAACAAATGTAATTGTATAGATAGTAATGTGGTGTAAGTAATGTACTAGCTAACTGACTATACACATACCTTAGCGGTGTGTAAAATAATATAAAAGATGAAGAGAAGTGTTCAGCACGGATTAGAGGAATCTCGACAATGTTAGAGTGGTACCTCGCAGTGCTTCGGACTCCCGGTAGAAGTCAGGGGCAGGCGGAATGAGCTCGTGTAGATTGATTGTGTACCACCAAAACTTTACATTAAACGACTAAATCACTCAGGGCATCAGGTGGCTTCAATGTTTTAAAGTAGCCACGAGTAAAATAGGTCCAAACAGGCGTAAAATAACAAGGTCCACAAATGGCGTCAACTTCTTTCAGTAATAAATTACAGGCGCTGCTGAAGAACGCAGCGCAGACTGAATAAATATACCTTTGTAACTTAATCATTTAATTAACTATTATATAAAATTTGTAGCGACTAAAAATTAAACTTGTGCCTCCGAGAAATATCGGTAGTCTTCGATTAATTAAAAGGTTTTCAAAAGACTTAACACGAGTCCAACTCAATTTCAAAGTCAGGTCGTTCGATCCGACTTCGAGATTTCATTACTAATTCGCCTAAGTCAGCAGTTTTGCGGTTGACATAATGATATGTCATAAGTACAGAGGATAGCGCATTATTTTCATCATTACTCCATTTTCATTGCAAAACCGCTCTTATCGCAACAGCACAGAGTGCACACGTGTGGTAACCTGATGTGCGGCCCTCCGTCCAACCAACCTCTTATGATGCAGATGAAGGTCCTGACTCTCTGCGACATTAGTGCTGTCACCATAAGTCAGAACCTTTTTATCTATTAATAAATATTCGATAAGGCTGTCATGATCAAGCGTAAAAAAAAGAGAAACGGGACCAATCAATAGGGGGAGGTGGTATCCTGAATATGAATATGAAATATGCTATATTATTAATGAAACAATTTCGCCTTTCGTTTTGGGTTACGTGAAACATCCCTCAGGTTTTTATTCGCAAGTTTTATTAGGTCAGAGCGACGGGCACGTCAAGGTCTCTCGCGTTATTGAATTTTGGTAATTGATAGCTAGAGCTTTGCAAGTTTAATAAAGTATTTTATTACACTTTATAAACCTTTGGAAATACACGCAACTTAAAAAAATACTTTTTCATTACTCATACTCGGAAAGTAGGTCTGAACTTGCCTACGGAGCGGCTTGAAAGTAATACTTTGCAAGCCTAGGGAGAATCGCTTTCAACTGACAGCTGTCAAATTAAGTATTAAAAAAACATGTTCCAATTTCCTATACGCCACTCTATTACAGAGCGATGTAAAATAGAAATAACAAAAGTTAAGTATTCATTAAAGAATACATTTTTAAATTACTTTATAATAATCTACTTTTAGCTATTTTTTTTAAATAACATAGATTTTGGCAAAATATTTACCATTTTTTTTCAATGATGAAAATGAAAAATAATGGCTGAATAGCTGGCCAGCCACAGAAAAAAACATAATAGTGGCAATCCGATCTTCATTTGTTTTTTCGAGTTGTAGAGTTTAGTATCTTTCGCATAGCAGCAATGAGTTGAGCTTATTCATGTTTTTATTTTTACTTTCTTTGTAAGTGTTCGTAATGAAAAGCACAGTGTTCCGGGTGAAAGACTTATTTAGTCCCTCAAACTATTACCTTCCTCGCTACGCTCTGTCGCCAAACCCTTCTCGGGACTTAAATAAGTGGCTTTCACCCCTAAAGTAACAATGTACAGATTTAGATGCCGTGCGAGAGTAAAACAGTAGTCAGAGCAGATAAGTCACAGTTACAACATTTTGAGCATGCCCTTTAGTTTTTTGTTTGTTACGTTTTTGCGCCTTAACTCCCAAATCAATTTAAATGAAATTTTGTACGGATATAGCTCGAGGCAAGACTACGGACATAAGCTACATTTCATCCAAAAATTTTGAAGAATTTCTTCAGGAGCGCGTTGTAACTAAATTCCACACGGGCGAAAATCTATAATTTTCATGATTTGAATTTTTAAGAAGTTGTCCTAAGCGCCCATTAACAATAAACAACATTAAACAACTTCTATCGAAACAGTTTGCAAAATAAACCAACAAACAAGTATCTTTAGAGGATATTTCGTTTACTTTGAAGTCTTGTGGCCTCAACTCAATGAATACTAAGTTAGTAACAATCACAGAATAGAAAGCAAAGTTTTTACTGAAGTTCTTAGGAAAGAAAACTTGGTAAGGATTCTTTGAATTCTACGGCTTCTGTGTTTCAGTGTTGTAAGTCTTTTGGGCTTCAAGAAATGCCAAATTTCAAAAATTTTAATATTGTAATGATTATAATGAGCAAAAAGTTATTACTTATTTATATTCAGCATGAAAAATATTTTTTTTCCATTGGCCGAAAACATGATGTTAAACATTAGTTATAAGTTAAAACCAGACCTTTTCTATAGATAAATATATGTATTTAAAAAAACTAATATTATAAATGCCAAAGTTTGTAAATGGATGGATATTTGTTACTCAAAAACTCTGGAGGGAATTAAATAAAACTTTGCAGTAATACGAGTATAGCGTAAGAATAACACATAGGCAACATCATCATCAGCCTGTGTCAGTCCACTGCTGGGCATAGGCTTCTCCTATGGCACACCACTGAGCTCGGTCTCAGCTCTCCTCCTCCGACCACTGCCCACTACCTTACAGATATCGTCACCCCACCTAGTAACAGGGCGCCCTACGCTACGTTTGCCGATGCGTGGTCTCCATTCTAGAACTCGTCTACCCCAACGGTCATCGGTTCTAGGACATAGGCAACATAATTTACCCAAATTCCCACAGGAACGAAAGCCCGGGGGGAAACTAGTAAAAATAAACAAGATAATTTCGGACAGTAAATTAATGTTTTATTTACTTTCTAAAGGACATGCAAACCTTGGATGGGCGGAATTACTAAAAGCACAGGCAATATGGTATGCTACTCCAACTTCCACGCTACTTCCAACTTCCACGCAACTTCCAACGTCCCAGGACTGAAAGAAAAACTTAGAATGTACCAGCTGCCAATTTTTCCCAAGCATAGGCAGTAAGTGGGACGCGAGGGTAGGCTGTTTTGGGTTTCGTTTCGTAAACGGACGTTTTGGAAAACCGGCGTTTTGGGATACGGACGTTATGGGAAACGGGAGTTTTTAAAAATTGACGTTTCAGGAACGGACATTTTGGGAAGTGGTCATAATGTAGACTTAAGGTTTTGTTGTATTGTAGGTGAAAGGCTGACAACCTCTCACTATTATACATCATGTTTCATCTAATAACCCTGAGAAATTATGTCAAACGTGGCATCAATTGATTCTAGAACCACAGATGCTTGATTATAGGCATACGCTCACGCCTTTAATCATCGATTAGGGACCATCCATAAATTACGTCACACGTTAAGGGGGAGGGAAGGGGTCGACAAAGTGTGACATTGTGTGACAAGGGGGTGGGAGGGTTATAAGTTTCAAAATGTGTTATGAGTATCAAAACACTTTAACTATTAACGACAAACTTAACCTCCTCAGTCCCAAGCATTCTTTTTAAGTTTATTATTTTGTTGAGATAATGAGTTTTGAGTTCCCAAAAATTAAGTACTGCATTTATTAGAAAATTACAATAAACTGAAAATATGTGACGTCACACTGGGGAGGGGGGAGTCTTACAAATGTGACCAGCTGTGACGAGGAGGGGGAGGGGGTCAAAAAATCATGAAATTCGTGTGACGTAATTTATGGATGGCCCCTTATAGGGATGATTATATCCGTGGGCGTATGTAGTATCTATGTACACTTGTATTGATTTACTTCATCCGAAAGTATCTTATCTAAAGAAAATTATGCAACTCATGCACCTTCCTAATCTGTAAACTAAGAGATACCTTGACCTTGGTAGACATTAAAGCAATATAAAACGTAACTAGTTAAGATTAGTGTCGATTTCAGCTTGTACACACGGTCATTAACATTTGGTCCGTGTCCAATGCTATGTTATTAGGAGCAGTGGGCCAAAAAACTATATCTAGTTTCATGGCTTGACGTGTTGGTTGACCGATATTTGGGCAAATGTTTAGGCAAAGTTCGTCCAACGTTAGTTGTCAAAGGGTGACGTCATTATCACTTGCACTTCTTTTCTTCTTCTTCTTATCGTTAGGTAGAGTCAAGTGCGAGTGGCGAACTTTATTTTTAGTAATGTAGGCGAAAGATAAATATTGCACGACACCCATTTTTTAGTGTTCGTTTTTTATGTTATAAATATAAAAGAGTGGAAGGAGAGCTTCTTCTTATCGTGTAGGTTTGGTCAAGTGTGTGGCGAACTTGATTAACCCTGGTGAATAATGATATACTTACTTAATAATTTTCCACGTTAAAAACGTATGAGTCACCGACTTCAATCCCAACAACAGTTCGCACAAAGTAGATATCTAGTTTTTTGCGGACTACAATGCCTATTAGCAAATAACTACAAACAGAAATGTCATTCATTTATTTAGATGATGTTCTAGTTTGTAGTATATTTTGTTTTTGTTGATTTTTATTAAAAGCGCTGAATCATTTTCGATAAAATTTATATGGGACCTCTTCAGGAGTATACTCTTTCGAACAAATAAAGAATTTTGAAAATCGGACAACAGTTGCCGGAGTAATCGCGTAACAAATATACAAAAAAAAATACAGTCAAATTGAGAACCTCCTCCTTTTTTGAAGTCGGTTGAAAAATATTCACACCTATAGGATTAAGAATTAACATTAAGTACAGGGACAACGGCACACCATGCTATCCAAAACTGTCAAATTTCTTCAATCGATTTTCATTATCTCCAAGCATTAGAGTTTACTATCAATTAGGGAAATTTGACAGTTTGTGGTAACCTGATGTGCCGTTGACTGTACATACGTATTAGTTTTTTCTTTTTAGGGTTCCGCACCCAAAGGGTAAAATGGGACCCTATTTTGGTATTATCACAAGAATATTCGTTTTCGAAATCAACCTGCATTGGGCCAGCTTGGTGCAGTATGGCCTAAATCCCCTTCGGGTTTCGAACGCCCGTGCCGTTCCTTGGGGACCTTGGAAAGTTGTTCAGTTTCGTAAGCTTATTCACAAATAGCAAAGGTACTGCGACGTGATAAAACAGTTATTACGAATTACTTTCAATTTCAAATCGTGGACTTGCTAACTCTTCACGTCTAATTGAGATTGCGTAAGTGACTCGAATTTGGTAAAAAGTCAATAGTTTTAACAGAATTCGTGAAAGCAGAGGAACACAGTCTTCCATTCCACTTGGTATGTAGGTTAAAGTACATTATTTGATGATTTAAATAACAATTATTGAAAACATTTCGTACTAACACCATTTTTTATTTTTACTAGCTTTCCTTCGTTCCCGTGGGAATTCAAGAAAATTATGTAGTCTATGTGTTAATTCAGGATGTCACCTGCATCCGTAACAAATTTTATTAAAATTGGTCCAGCCGTTTGAGCGTAAAAGAGTAACAAACATCCATACATTCCTACATCCACACATACTCACAAACTTTCGCATTTATAATATTAGTAGGAAGTATTATAAAATAATCTAGCTCGTGGGGAAGATGTGTGCAAGCTCACCCAGAAGATGCCTATTCCCTCGAACTTTAAAGAGATTCGTTTTATGAGCCCAGAAAAAATGATCGAGTTTTTTTCAATTCTTGGAATGATTACTGCTGATACTCTGCTAACGTTAAAGTTGAAAATTTAACGCATCTTGGTGAAAACAGATCGGCACCAAGCGATTAAAAACCGCTAAAAAGAACAAAGAAAACAGCCTAATTCGAACCAACTTGTTACCGGTCGACAACAATAGGCGTTACGTAAACTTCGACGCGGTGAAGTTGAACAGTAGGGTACTAAGCGCATGCGCATATAATTGGATAGGAGTGATAATCTGTGCGCGGCCTTGCCGACCTGCCTTCTGCTCTTATCTTTACATATGAACTACACGTTGCATACGTTTACATATTTGTATTGTTATGGAGACTTATTTCATTGCTTTCTTATGCTTTATCAAAGACCTCGTAAGTTCATAGAAGACGTAAAGCCATAAAGCAATGCTTCAGAATCGTTTAAACTATATTTTGTGTGCTGTAGACCTTGAGAGTCAAAATTTTTCGAAATGGCCGAAATATGATATTTTATATACCTTTTCCATCGCCACGCCATGTCTCCGCAATTAAAAAAAATCCAAAATCTGAATCGGCAAATTTTTTAAATAAAATTTATAGAACTTGCTGACAAAATTTGTTGTCTCTGCCTACTTCAATTGGGACAAAGGCGTGAGCTTATGTATGTATGGGTGGTGTAGGAGTAATGTCTAGGCAAAAATAACTATTCCCATTGGAAAATATATATATACACTGGGCGTCAAAAATAAGTAGTACAGTTTTAAAATTGCGATTTCTCCCAAACTATAAAACTTAGACCTTTGAAACAAAAAAGGTTAAAAAGAAAATTTAATCTTATTCAATAAAAACTTCATGCATTATAAGAACTTATAATGCTTGACTTTAAAAAAAACGAATAAATAAAAACACTTTTTTTAAACTGTTGAAAGGTGTTGTCTTACTTAGGATTTTTGTGTTTGACACATTCGCTGCTGATAAAGCAATTGTAATTGAAAAGCATAGGTATCTTCAGAGAGTAAATTTGACTAATCATGCCTCTTTCACCAGAAGAATGTGCAAGAATCTTAGCTTTTCTCGAAGTGGGCATCAGTATGCGTCGTACTGCAAGGAGGGTGGGTGTAACTTTAAGAACGGTTCAGCGAGTAAAGCAAAGGTACGAAGAGACTGGAAACCATCTAAGGAGACGAGGTAATGGCAGACCCAGGTGCACAAGTACCCGAGAAGATCGCTTTATTGTTTCCACTGTGTTAAGAAATCGACACCTTAATGCAGTTGAGGTTCAGCAACAGCTTCTTCGGACCCGAACAGACTACATCAGTGAGAGTACAGGGAGAAGAAGACTTGCTGAAGCTAACCTGAAGCCTCTAAGACCAGCAAATGGCCCCAAACTTGAGACAGAGCATCGCGTAGCAAGACTACGCTACGCCCGTCAACACGTACAATGGGGAGAAGAAGAATGGGCTAGAGTTTTATTCACAGATGAGTCTCGATTCTCTTTATACACTTCAGATGGACGGCGGAGAGTCTACAGACGACCCGGTGAGCGATACATTCAAGCTTGTATCTCGGAAAGAGTCCAATATGGCGGGGGCTCTGTACACGTATGGGCTGGTATCTCTTCAGAGAGTCGCACAGAGCTTGTGGTAATAGAAAATGGGACTTTGACTGGTGAAAGATATGCCTCGGAGATCCTCAACGAGTATGCAGGGCCATATTTAATAAATATGGGTGATGGAGCCATCCTAATGCATGATAACGCCCGGCCACACACTGCTCACCACGTACAAGAGTACATTCAGGAGGTTGGCATCAACTTGATGGCTTGGCCATCGAGAAGCCCAGATCTCAACCCGATTGAACACGCCTGGGATGAGCTTGGGAGGCTAGTCAGAAGGCGCAGTCCACCTCCTGCCACACTCAGGGCTCTAAAACATGCGCTGATAGAAGAATGGGAAAATATTCCCCAACACCGCCTCCGAAACTTAGTGTTCAGCATGCCAAACCGGATCCAAGCTGTAATTAGAGCCCGAGGCGGCAACACAAGTTATTAAATTGTGAAAAAGTTCCAAAACGTGAAAATTAAGTGGTTGACATATCGTTAAAAATTGATACTTTTTAGTATTTATCTTAATTTTAAGTTTGAAACTTTATTCATGCCAAATAAAATATAACTTTAATAAACTTCGTTAAGTTTACTATAAACTGCTTTTTATTTCATAAGTGTAACTACTATAGTTTAGGAGTAATTGCAATTTGAAAAGTGTACTACTTATTTTTGACGCCCAGTGTATATTTTTAATAAATGTGTTCTTTGAGTGATACTGGTTAAGGATTTTTAATATAGCTAGGAGGTTTTTTTTATCACCGTAATAACGTTAATTGGTCGTTGAAGAATATAAGCATTTTTTTGATGCTCTGCTCACCTTGTTATGTGGATGTTTCTCAGTTATTCGTACTTATCAAGTTACACTGTAATTGTTAAAGTATCTGATAATTATTAACGCTACGTCATTATCTGTTTCACACTATCAGTATTACTTAGAGAGGGAAAGCGGCAACAACACAATTAAATAACAATTACGTAATTCATGTCATTATGACACTTATTCAACTAGAAATGAATGAGGTACAGACAACAGCACGTCACGTTGAATAGAATAGAAAAAAGTCTTTATTTTATATGGCATTCAGGATGACACTTAAAACAAGCCAAGATTACATGAAATACATACAAACATACATTAAAGGATTTAAATAAATATATACGCATTTGTTCTATTGACCCTACTGACTCTATGCCTATTCGCAAAGGTGCAGTCTTCCCCAGAGAAGAACAGGCAAGTTGTCCATTTGCTTTACGAAAGTCAGCCCTATTACAAGCGAGATAAGGTCGACGTTACACGTATAGCCTGATGTGCTGCCGTGTGTATATATTGAACGATTATTACATCATAATAATAATAGTCTTTTAGGCGGCACGCAAACTAGTATTTAATTATTATCGATAGTTTTGTTCGTGGCTTTGTTTGAGTTGAATAAAATATATAGTTTGTTTTGTTAACCTGAATAGAAAACATTATCTCCGTAAATACGCATAAGATTATAAAAAACGTTATGTATATCAGCGGATCAGTGGACACTGGTTTTAACTACATAATTACTAATATGAAAACATTAGCGATTTCACTGAAAAAAGAAAGCTACAAGCAATAAAAAGTATTAAATAGGTCAAACAATATCAATCTATTCTGCGGCTACAAAACTAGTGCAACCTAATCAGAAAAAAAGACTTATTTTACATAGTCATTAATTAAAATATATAAACCTAATTAAATAGTATAATATGTTCAGTTTCACATGGGTAGTCAAGTGAAACCACAAAAATCTTTAACACCTAAAGATCTGAATGCCAGACAAAAAAGAGATTTGCTCGGCTAAAATAAAGTAAAGAGCAATTGGTTATTATCAATCCAAAATAAACGAAAACTTGGCATGTTAAGATAAATTACCATAAAATTGTAGGTGAAATAAACCTACCTTTTTTTTACCAGCCCATATACGTCCCCACCGAGGGGCACGGGCCTCCCTTCGAAACACGAAGGGGATTTAGGCCATAGTCCACCACGCTGGCCCAATGCGAGTTGGTAGACTACTCGTCTTCGAAAATTTTCTTGGACGGGCAGGTTTCATCACGATGTTTTCCTTCACCGTTGAGCAAGTGATAATTAGAAATCCGTACATAAATCCGAAAAGACGAATTTAGTGGTACAGGCCCGCACCCGGATTTGAACCCACGACCTTCGGATTACAAGTCTGGCTCATTACCGCTATACTACCTTTAGTTCTACCTTTAATTTCGCTCAAAAACACACACATTTTTAGGAGTTTGGCAAAGTTTTTGTTGAATAAACATACTTAATGCAATATTTTTTTAGCTATTCTTAGTCATGCTGTGACTGGCTATGACTCTGTGATCGACCGAATCCTATTTTTACATCTCATCTCATCTTCAAAGTTAAATTTTTTGTACTGTCAGAGAAAAAGAAAAACAAAAAAAAATTTAATGAGATGTCAAATCACAGCTGACGACGCGTAGAGTGAGAAAATGTCATGCGTAAATAACACACGGGTGACAGAGATAGAAATAGATCTACCTTGACCCTAAAATAACTGGCATAGTGACATAAAGACAAACAAGTTTTGAATATTATTGCTTCTTGTGATGCATTATATTTTTTACGCCGACAAAATAGAGGGGTGTTAAAAGTTTGACGTGTGTGTTTGTGTATCTGTGTGTCTGTCTGTGGTATCGCAGCTCCTAAACGAATGGACGGATCTGAAAGCTGACGTAATCGAGAAGGTTCTTGGTTATATTTGATCAAAATTGGTTCAGTCGTTTAAAATTCATGAGCAATAGAATATCTATCCCCGTGTGGTGATCGGTTGAGAATAACACCACCCCATGTCTTTCCGTGGGTGTCGTAAGAGACGATTAAGGAAACACAAATGAGACCTGCCTCCTAGTAATCCATTCCAGGCAACGACACTTAATTTTTTTCTGAATCTGAGGTGTCGTCCTATGGTCTCATGCGGTGTGGTAGGCTCTGTAAAGGGCCGTCTGGTTCGCGACCACCCTCCTACCGAAGTCCGACGCCAAACAGCTTGCTGTGTTCCGTCGGTGCGTGGGAGTACCAGTGCCTTTATAGGCATTTTCTGGGTTAACTCGCTCCATCGTCGACCTCATCTTTGACCTTTATGGTCAAGATTGAGATCAAGAGTTAACCCATCTTATAATAAATAAATAAAATGTTGGGGGTGATATTTTAATTTTATTTTAGAGTTAAGTATTAGCAAGTTTGTTACTAGATTGAAGCGATCGTAGCGTAATGACGCTCGCTGATCTAATAAATAAAATAAATAAACGCTACACATTTAAGGCGACTACAGCACCTAAATTACGATTTTATGATGCGTAGATAAGCATGACGCACTGCATTAAATACAAGAAAAGAATACAACGGTAATATTCAGGACATAAACTAGATAAGTAGTTTGCTGAAAACATGATTCAGCACTTTTGGTTCGATAGAAAAAGCTCACAAAGTCACCTCTAAATACCCAATATTGTGTATCTTTTTCGCTGTAAAAACGATAGTAAAATGCACACAGGAACTTGAATTTTCTATCAAAATGTTCGTGATTGAACACTCTCGATAAGTAGTTAACGCATTTTTCGATTTAAGCTTTTACCTTTCCATAAATCTCATTTTTCTAACTTTCGAACATGTTTTTACGCACGCACGCTTTCATAGTCCGTAAACATCGTGTATCGACACTGTTCGCACTGCCGGCCCAGGCCTGTTGAGAGACGGAGATGGCACTATTCCTATGTGTGCTGCCTTTATTGGGTGCTGTAGTCGCCTTAAAGGCCCACACTAAGGTTTTCCCTTGTGTCGTGGGTCCCTCGGAACACACATAAAGACAAACACAAACACCCATGACCCGAGAACAAACATCTGCTTTTCACACAAATGTTTGCCCCGACTGGGGATCGAACCCAGGACCCGCCGATCAAGAGGCAGCGTCACTACCACTCGACCAAACCGTCCGTCAAATCTGAACTGATCAAGAGGTTAAGCAACAACACATAGCCAGGGAACCTGATGGGAGACTATCACGAGCGTTTCCATGCTTCGGAGGGCACGTTAAGCTGTCGGTCCCGGCTGTTGTCGATTGACTACATTCAGAGGGCTGAAAACTAACAGAGGGTTGAAAACTGACACCAGGTTTAGTGAAGTTCGCCACCCACTTGACTATAAAGATTGAAGTGAATAAAAAACAGGATAATGGCGTTATGAGGATTGAAATAAAAAAGCAAAATGTAAAAATAGAAAGTAAAAAACATAAATTCTTGTGTGTGTGAGTGTGTATGCGTGTGTGTGTATGTGAATGTGTGTGTGTAGGAGTGAGTATGTGTGTGTGTGAGTTAAGAACATTTTGTATATAATGTTTTAAGTTATTATTACTAGAAAAGCCTCTGTTTCTTCATAGTTTTTAGTTTTAAGCCATTCAGTTATAATTACTTTAGATTCATAGTATAATTTATCATAAATATTTAGTTCCTTATTAATTATATTATATAACATTGAGGATCTCACATAATATTGTCTTTGTGCAAAGGAGGTTTTAGTTTTAGGGACAATTGCAACGATGTCTTTCCTTCTACGGGAGTTAGATATACTTACGGTTATATTCTATAGATTTGTGTTTTTTCAGTAACGTCCACATTGTTACACATTAGTTATTTTGTTAAAAAAGTTCACAAAGCTTTGACATTCTTCTGCGTAAATGACAGAAAGGGTTATTTAAATACACTGCCTTTCCAACAGTTAAAGCATGCAAAGGATTACATAAAAAACCGGCCAAGTGCGAGTCGAACTCGCGCACGAAGGGTTCCGTACCATTATCTATAAAAACGGCAAAAAAAATTACGTTTGTTGTATGGGAGCCCTCTTAAATATCTATTTTATTCTGTTTTTTAGTATTTGTTGTCATAGCGGCAACAGAAATACATCATCTGTAAAAATTTCAACTGCCTAACTAGCACGGTTTATAAGATATATCCCAGTGACCATTATCTAAAAAAACGAGCAAAAAAATCAAGTTTTTTGTATGGGAGCCCATTTAAATATTTATTTTAATCTGTCTTCCAGTTTTTTTTTGTAATAGCAGCAACAGCAATACATCATCTGTAAAAATTTCTGTCTAACTATCACGGTTCATGAGATACAACCCGGTGACAGACGGATGGACAACGGAGTCTTAGTAATAGGGTCCAGTTTTTACCCTTTGGGTACGGAACCCTAAAAAGAGGGTTTCACAAGTAGAATGGTATGTAAATTCCAGAGAGTCGTTCACTAGATTCTTTGTGAGGACTCTCGGGATCTGCCGGTTACTGCAAACTTCATTTAAATATAAATTTTAAAAGCTTCTTTAAACACTAAAACTGTGTGGTTAACTAGGGACTAGGGATGCCCGCTTAACAAGAGCGGAAATGTATGACGATTTAATGGACAATTTTAAAGGTTTGTGGAAAAGATGTTGCAATCCTAAAAAAATTACATTTTTATATTTTGGTTAAATATTTCGAAAATACGACGATTCAGCACGGTTTGTATGTACGTATGTAAAATCATTATTGTTAATTTTTATTTTATACTAGCTTTCCAGGATAAAATGTAGCCTATGTCCTTTCCCAAGGTCTAATCTTATCTGTGTACCAAATTACATCAAAATTTGTTCAGTTTTTAAGGCGACTACAGCACCCGATAAAGGCAGCACACATAGGAATAGTGCCACCTCCGTTTCTCAACAGGTTTGGGCCGGCAGTGCGAACAGTGTCGATACACGAAGTTTACGGACTATGAAAGCGTGCGTGCGTAAAAACAGCATGTTCGAAAGTTAGAAAAATGAGATTTATGGAAAGGTAACAGCTTAAATCGAAAAATGCGTTAACTACTTATCGAGAATGTTCAATCACGAACATTTTGATAACAAATTCAAGTTCATGTGTGCATTTATTATCGTTTTTACAGCTTAAAAGATACACAATATTGGTATTTAGAGGTAACTTTGTGAGCTTTTTCTATCGAACCAAAACTGCTGAATCATTTTTTCAGCAAACTACTTATCTAGTTTATGTCCTGAATATTACCGTAGTATTGTTTTTCTTCGATTTAATGCAGTGCGTCCAGGGCGTCATGCTTATCTATACGCATCATAAAATCGTAATTTAGGTGCTGTAGTCGCCTTCAGGCGTGAAAGCGTAACAGAGAGAAAGAGTTACTTTCGTATTTATATTATCAGTAAGGATTAAATTTTTTACATGCGATATTTTTTTTTCAGGAATCGTTTGGCTGTACTTGTGTGAAACCTAACCTAACCCAACCCAAAACCGTACAGTTCACAGGAAACCCGTGCACATCCGATCATCTCTATCCATCTATGCAACATCCATCTATTTATGGGTGGATTTACAAAAGCATGCCAAAACTGCGTTTTAACACGTACTAAATTATGTACTTTATGTTCTACACCAATAAACTGATTAACTTCACGAATGCACAAGAAACCCGTGCACATCCGAACATCTATGCAACATCTATCTATTTATGCAACATAGTACTCATTTTGTTTGAGGAAGGATTACAGTAACATCACGACAATATCTATTTATAGACATATTGTACATTGTAACAAGAGTAACTACTCAAGACACAAGGTTGTAGTTGCAGGTAAACATTGCATTTTGGTGACGTCTACTCATTGCTATTACACGTCAAAAGATTACTTTGTCAAGTCTAAGAGAAGACTTTTGTGCTAGACTGGCATTTGATTTTTTCCTGAGATTTTTTAAAATTGTTAATCCGTTGTTATTTAACTGTACACGCCTCTGACATTTCCGAGCATAATCAATTGAGTTTTTCTCCAAAATGGTTTATGGGAAAAAAAATCAAGATATCGTGTGAATATTTAGATCGAGTCTGTGTTTTTACATCAAACATTAACAAACAATATTTATTTTCAAGCATAGCAAGAGATTTTTAGATATGTTTTCAAATGTACTTTAGGGGGTCATTCTACCCATGAAATTGAACCACTTTTCCGAAAGAACCCACATGGAATTAAAAAAAAAACAGGTTGCACTTCGGGAGTGCCGGCAGAAGTGAAAACTCCCTCCGTCTTACGAATTTTCGATCAGGGTCACGTGTCCTGATGCGAGTTTAATTGCGAAGGAGAACTCGTAACTCATTAATACAAACAATAGTTTCCAGTAAGTGGGTCCACAAAACGGCACCGCCAATGTAGGTTATGCTGAATGGAGTACATTGCAGGCTTCGATATTAATTTCAGGAACAAGAGGTGGCAATTAATGGGGTGTTTTCAGGCAGTTATAGCGACCTCAATTTTACCTTTGAGGTGCACTTTTTTGAACAGCTCGCCTCGTGTCCAATTACAAGTCTTCACCTGTAGGTATTCTCATCATGAAACTGAACAACTTTCCCCTAGGAACTCATAAAATTCTCAAAAAAAAAATGTTTTCTTATACTAAGGATTTGTTAAATCTTCATCAGCCCATATGTCCCCACTGCTGGGGCACGGGCCTCCCTCAATAACATGAGGGGTTAATGCCATACTCACCACACTTGGCAGACGGGTTGGCGAGGGTTTTGATATAATTGCAGAGTTTTCCTTCTCTGTGTGCAGATGAACTGGCTGTTTACCTTAGATTTATTTATTTTTTAAATAAATCTGATAAATCTGTTTTTTTTTCTAATAATTAATTCTGATCGATTCTGAACAGTAATCACCACTGAGTTACGAGGGCTACACAATTCCTTTGACTCATTTAATTCTCATTGAAGCATTATTAGCTTTGAAATCGAACAAAAGCCGGAAAATAAAGGAAAACATTCACCCTGGGGCACGCGTTGCCAGCACAATAGATACTTTTGATGAGTGGGGGCTGAAAAATGTTTGAAGGACAAAGCGGGCGTCCGGATCGGCAGCGGACCAATTTATGGCCGGGTCCGTAACGATACGATTCAGGATTAGGTATTAGGTAAACCAGGGATGTATTGTAAAAACCGGCATAAAAAACAACAAATGGGGCAGTTCACAAAGTACCGAGAGTTAATAATCTCACTAAGTCAAATTACAAAATTATTTTTATTTATTACAATTTATTTATATTATATAAATAGTTCAGAAGTACAGGTCCTCAAACGAGACAGTATACTGACAAATCTATTGGGTGCCTTCAAATAATTTGGCGAAAATTAAGAATGTGGATCAGTCCACTAGACACCTTTCCCCAAAGAAGATAGACCGAAACATGAAAAAAAAAATTCGCCTCTCCATACAGCTGGTTCCATCCCCTAATCTGCCTGAGTATAGGTACATAATTATAGGATCGAACTTATTTTTTGAGAAATTCTTGTCGGGGATAGTTTTCCAGTTTCATGGGGATAATTACCCCCAAACTTATTACGAAGCTCCCTAACTTATTTACAGTCACCCCATATTAAAAGATATAACATGTATACTCGGTTCATAATAAACTGAGCTGATGCCACTTGAGGCATCAGTTAATGTTAACAATAGACAGGGGTCAAGGAATAGTATAGACCGCTCGGTTAAAAAAATGGGTGTTGTTTAACATTACAATATACAAACCACTTGTAAAACAATAGTTAAACGAGATAGCAGCACTTACTATTTTCAATTGGCATCAGCTCAGCTTATTATGAACCGAGTATATATCAAAACACAGGGTATACAAGGTGTTTCATAAAACCCAAAAAAAAGAAATTCCAAAATTAATTTTAAAAGTGAAATAGTCGCAACTCTAGTAATCACTTATGCACATGGTTTGACATCTTTTAAAATGAAAGTTTCATATAATTAATATGACAAACTTGTCGTATTTGTAATAGAGCTGCGCAATAAGCTAAACTTTAATTAATTTTGGATTATCTTTTTTGGGTTTTTTTGAAACAGCTTGTATGGAGCAAAATGAACTACCAATCAAATAGGTCTGTTAAATAATTTACATAGCTCTATATTAAGTAGCTATATAAACATAACTTACATTGCGTAATATTTTAGGGAACATAAGTAAGACTTATTTGAACATTCTTTTCTGGAGCCCGAAGGCCACTTCTTCCCTAAGTGCGGCCCACTTCCGAGCTGTCAGGTAATCCGGATAATAAAGCTTCACATAAACGTAGTGGAGGAAGGAAATAGGGACACCTACCCTACTATCTATACACTGAGGTCTTATCGTCGCATTGTCGCTAAAGGGACAGGCTGAGGTAACAGTCCCACATCTTGTCGTCTCGACTTATTGTTACTAGGTTGTAGAATTTTGCTTCTTTTACTTCTTTTGATGTTTTAATAAATAGGTCGAAAATATTTTTTGCTTTAAACTGACAACATTTGAAATGAAAATGTTAAACTGTTCAATCTTGGAACGAATAAAGTGATTCATATTTTTACGGTTCAATCCTAAAATTGTAGTACATATTACCTATGTTTTGATATAAAATTTTAAGTGTACAGTCCGGTCACAAGATGATTCATTTTAGCCATCATCATTAGTATACAAGAAAGTAAAAAAAATATTTGTGTTAGATTTGCATTTTATTGTCTCGTCCTTAATTAAAATTTTTTTGTAACCATTATACCTTTTAATGGAGGACTTCATTGGACGGGACGTTTTTAGGACTCGTAATTTTTAGGATTGCCATTTAAGGTACTTTCAAGTGTATGACGTCAACAATGGTTGAATCTTTGAATATCTAAGACTTTCGCTTTTAACAGAGCGTAGGTGCGTGCTTCACATATAAGGAAGCTTGTCTAACACAAACAGTTATTGTTTTTGGAAGCGGGACTATTTATTAAGATAGATTTTGAAACCAGATTGTTTTTTTTTTATTATTGAAATAAAAAGTATTTCAATGATAGGAAGGCGCGAGAGTGGGATCTGTGGAGAAAAATAAGGGAAGAAGAAACGCCTTTGCCCAGCTATGGGACACATTAGGCTGCCTAAAATAAGAAATGTTAATGGGTTTGCTAATTAATATTTAAAAATTTTTTTTTTGATTGATTTCATTTCATTTTATTTCAAAGTATCTTCAATATTGGATTATTAATGTTTAATATTGGATTATTAATAACTTCAGATTCATTCAAATTTATTTTACATCACAACACATAACAACAGAACAGATAGTAATTTACAAAAGGTACAAAAAGTATTTTTAGGTTGAACTGTTGTGCCATGCCAAAAAAAATTAACACATAAGCGAAATTGGGATGAGTAAATGTAGTACAAATGTATAACAATTTGTAGGAGACCTCTTCTACCATGTAGCGGAACATCAGTAATTGATACAGGGTGTTGCTGGAGGCTAATTGAACGCCGGCCTACAGCATTGTTCTCTTTATTAATACAAGCTCTATTTTGCACAGTGTGTTTAAATTTTGATCGAAAATATTATACATATATATATATCGTACAAAGATTAATTTTAGATTGACTTACGGATATACATTAAAACGAAGCAATTAACATGGTTTTAAATAAAGTCCCAGATAGTGCACACTATACAGCAGTACATATAGAGTTTAGTCGGTGATAAAAAATCCGTTCTACTCATTTAATTTTCTGTTATAATGATTAATTACTAGCATCTGTGGTTCCAACAGAATATCAGCGCTCTACCATATAGGGTTGGAACAGTTTTTGTCACTGTAGCACACATTTATTCCAATATTATATACTTGTGTTGTTATATTTGTGTGCTAAAGATACAAAATAAACGCTGTCTATATCTACTATGTCACATCGTTCGAAGAGCGACGAAATATCTTTACGAATTCTATTCTATTCTTTTTTTGTCTGCTATACTCGCATACTAATATACTCGGGCACTAAGATCGAAAATGAGTAAAATATCAGTGATATTTTCTTTGAGATATAAATTAAATTCAATATCTCTCACATTTATTTCAAGCGGGTCTAAAGAATCAAAGAAAGCTCCTTTATGTTCACGGATCAAAAGAGGCAATACTCTAGTGGAAATACAATATAAAAGATATATGGCGACACTTCAGACACAAACGGCTATCGGCTGTGCCCGCTTCAAGTGTACTCGTACCTTTATGTAAGACCAGCACATCAGGTTACCCCAATCCATTGATACTTATCCTAATTTCGTGCAGGCGGCCCTAAAAGTTTCGCCCAAACTCATATATACTTAATAATAGTACACATATATACTTATTTAGTTGAAATGTGATTTTAAATATTTGTGTAGGTCGCGAATCGAATCTTCAACTTTCAGATCAGCATAGATGAGTTAATAGACAACTGAGCTACAAAGCTAGTCAATAATATGTTACTAGATATGATTGGATGGTCTTCAATGACGTCACTTTCCTCCAGCCTTCTCGAAACAGGATTTGAGAAGTGGCATGAAGAAGCCAGGTATTAAAAGAGCTACTTGCAATATTTCGGTAGTTTAGGAACGGGTTTGGTTGCTGATTTAATTTAAAGTGACAACACCTGATTTCTCGTCACCCACAAACATAAAAAAATCACTAACCAAATCCGTTTCTAAACACCGAATAATGCAAATGGCTCTTTCAAAACCTGGCCTCTTCATGACACTTCTCCCATACACAGCGAGCGAGCAAGAAAGACAATATTTATCCAAAAAAGGAAGACAAGACCTTGTTTACTTGGATCTTAATATTAACGTTTGCCCTGCCTACGGCCCTTACGCTTCATTAGCGTGATGGGTCACGCCTGCTCTCGACATCCTCGTTTGCCAAAATTTACATTAATTAATACCACTTGATGGGCCGCGTTTGTGCTTCAATGTTTTAATAACTGGCTTATGTATAAATGATTTTCACATTGAGAAATTCGTGAAAAGTTTAAAAACGTATTTTTTTTATTCAATAAGATAATATTTAAAAAAAAAACTAGATAGCCAATAACGAAGTTCAAGAAATCACTTTAAAATGTTGTATTTTGTATCGTTTGGTGATCACCGTATGGTGATCGGGTGAGAATAACACCACCCCATCTCTTTCCGTGGCTGTCGTAAGAGGCGACTAAGGAAACTCAAATGAGACCTGCCTCCTAGTACTTAATCCATCTTAGGCAACGACACCTCAGTTTGTTTTGAATCTGAAGTGGCGTTCTATAGTCTCATGCTCTGTAAAGGGCCGTCTGGTTCGCGACCACCCTCCTACCGAAGTCCAACGCCAAAGAGCTTGCTGTGTTCCGTAGGTGCGTCGGAGTACCAGTGCCTGTATAGGCATTTTCTGGGTTAACTCGCTCCATCGTAGACCTCATCTATGACCTTGGTCAAGATTGGCGTCAAGAGTTAACCCATCTCATAATAAAAGAAAATAATTAAGGGCCTATGATGCCACAGACAGACAAACAGATACACATACATACAGATACACATGTCAAACTTATGACATCCCTCTTTCTTTGCTAGGGGTTCAAAATGCGGCATCATGGCTCCTAAACGTAAGGACCGATTTCGATTGTGTTTCTTTTTGTTAGAAAGCTGATGCGATTGAGGTGATTCGTAGCTTTATTAAACAAAATTGATTTAGCTGTTAAGGCGACTACAGCACCTAAATTACGATTTTATGATGCGTAGATAAGCATGACGCACTGCATTAAATCGAAGTAAAAAATACTACGGTAATATTCAGGACATAAACTAGATAAGTAGTTTGCTGAAAACATGATTCAGCACTTTTGGTTCGATAGAAAAAGCTCTAAATACTCAATATTTGTATCTTTTAAGCTGTAAAAACCATAGTAAAATGCATACAGGAACTTGGATTTGCTATCAAAATGTTCGTGATTGAACACTCTCGATAAGTAGTTAACGCATTTTTCTAATTAAGCTGTCACCTTTCGATAAATCTCATTTTTATAACTTTCGAACATGTTTTTACGCACACACGCTTTCATAGTCCGTAAACTTCGTGTATCGACACTGTTCGCACTGCCGGCCCAGGCCTGTTGAGAGACGGAGATGGCACTATTCCTATGTGTGCTGCCTTTATCGGGTGCTGTAGTCGCCTTAAGAGAGAAATGAAATATTGGGATTTATAAAAATGATTAATTTTAAAGTAATATGCATAAAAGCAAATCTACAGCTCTAGCACGATAACAACAAACTCGCGCTCGGCTCACGCTGAAACTTCACTTTGATTGCGCGAGGGTCCCGCGCAAAGGCTTGCTCGCCCTATGGGGTTGTCAATGTTGACATTTTGAGATAGGACCGCGGTGTTGTCGCGGCGCTGTCACTATCGTACTCGGCCTGCTGATCTCACAAAAACGGTAATCAAAGCTCGCGCCTCTAACATTACATCATTTTACTTTAAGGTGTCAAGGTGAAGTTATGTTTCACAACTAGTTGTTAGTCGCGATGGAGTGGGAGATACGTGTACTTCGCGTTTGTTTGACTCTGAACTTCGTTTGTTTGTTTATCTAACTGTCATGGATTGGTTAACTTTGGGATTTGTTTAGCGGTTTAATTGACTGTGGCACAGAATAAATAATAGTACTAACGTAACTGTGGAGACGGTAAGTTTTTGGGCTAGCGCGCATGTCCGTGAATGTTTTTCACTCTTAACAAGTCTATGAAGCGCGCGTAGCCCAGTGGCTCTCGCTGATCTCAACCGATCAGTGAGGTTAAGCAACATACACAGAGGTAGGGAACCTGATGGGTGACCAAAGTGGCAATTTATCATGAGCGTTTCCGTGCTTCGGAGGACACGTTAAGCTGTCGGTCCCGGCAATTGTTAATTGACTACAGTCGTTAAAACCAAGTCAGGGGCCATTGTGCGGTTTGAAAATTCTGACACCAGGGTTAGCCAAGTTCGCTACATACTTGACTATACCTACACGATAAGAAGAAAATTTCAACTGTCTAACTATCACGGTTCATGAGATACAGCCTGGTGACAGACAGACGGACGGACAACGGAGCCTTAGTAATAGGGTCCCGTTTTTTCCATTTGGGTACGGAACCCTAAAAGCAGGAAAATATAAGAGTGATAGGTAATAAGTACTGATACTTTTAAAACAACATAACCGAACTGATACTGCACCAAAACTAATTAGCTTAATTAATATTGTGACGGCCGGTTTGGTCGAGTGGTAGCGGCGCTGCCTCTTGATCGACGTGTCCTGGGTTCGATTTCTAGTCAGGGAAAATATGTGTGTAAAAAGCAAATGTTTGTTCTCGGGTGTCTGTCTTTAAGTATGTTCTGAGGGACCCACGACACAAAGGAAAACCTTAGTGTGGGTCTTTGAGTGTGCACTTTTTATTTTTTTTATTTTAACAAAAGTAACAATTGTCGGGTATTTTAAAGCATAGGTTAGTGGAGCAAATTTTTACTTAACAAGCTCATATTACGATGTAAGGAATTTATTTGACATTAAGATAAGATATTTAAAAATCTACTTATTTGAGTTTGTTTAAAAAATAAGATTCCTTTTTGTCTGAGATACAGGTATTAAGTAAGTTAACCTAGTTCAGGCATTTATGTTATTTTCGCACTAAATTAATGAAAATGAAAAATGAAAATGAAAAATTTAATTTATTTTCGGTTTGCGTTTATAACATTCGGGTTGGCATCTCCTATTAAGTATTACAATACTTGTGCCAGGAGATACCCTCCTTCAAGGACTGTGTAGGTGTGAAAACAAATTGTGCTTAGCCCTAATTTTTACTCGTAAACAATAATTATGAATAAATGATTTGATTTGAATTACTGACACCGAGATAGCAGACAAGCGATAAAGTTATAAAATACAGCACACACATGAAACTACCATTGTAATTAAGCATTGATTTGAGCACAGCTGTGCACACACCCATGACGACCCCCCGCCGATATACGTAAGGGACAGCTTAGTAAAAACTGAAACCCTGAATTCAGACCATCAGTCTCAATGATTATCAAGTGGAATTTTGATCAGGAAAATTTTGAGTTTTTTTTTTTTTAACATTTTTACTTTAAAATTAAAGCATTCCGTGCTTCGAAGGGCACGTCAAGCTGTTGGTCCCGGTTGTTGTCGATTGACTGCAGTCGTTAAACCAAGTCAGAGGCCATTGTGCGGTTTGAAAACTCTCACACCAGATAAGGAGAAGATTAAATTATTTATTTGAATACAATCCATTTTGTAATACAAAACAAACAAAATAGCGTTAAACACGTAAACCAGCAATGTACATACACCGCATTCTGATAGCGGCGCAGCGGCGCGGCGGGGGCTACGCGCGCTGTCTCGCGGTACATTACGTAGCAACAATGTAGGTAAATAAGGAAAACTCCTTAGGGGCCGTCTACATATAACGTCACAAAAAATTTCGAGCCCCCTTATATCACGCTTTTTGGTATCCCTTTAACATGTACTGTCACATTTGCTATGACCCCCCCTCCCCCATACGCTATAACGTAATATGTGGATGACCCCTTAACTTGACGTTTCCGGCAAAAAATTGTTACTTGTAACCGGATGTGGGTACATTTCACCATTTAAGTATTTGCTTCTTCTTATCGTGTAGGTATAGTCAAGTATGTAGCGAACTTGGCTAACCATGGTGTCAGAATTTTCAAACCGCACAATGGCCTCTGACTTGGTTTTAACGACTGTAGTCAATTAACAATTGCCGGGACCGACAGCTTAACGTGCCCTCCGAAGCTCGGAAACGCTTGTGATAAATTGCCACTTTGGTCATCAGGTTCTCTGCCTCTCTGTATGTTGCTTAACCACTGGGTTATGAGCGAGGTACATTTCACCATTTGAGTATTTGCTAAGCTGCCTTTTACACCCTGTATGAAGGTTCGGGGGTGCTATCGAAACGTGATCGACATACTGTAATATCGTGTGCTTGTACAAATTGAATTACAATGGAGCCTTCACGCAAAAACAACTCAGTGAAAATTTTTTTTTGAAGCAATCAAACTACGATCTACTTTTTTGGAGGTTCTGTGTGCGATTGTACAGACGGCAACTCAAGATTCTCAGTGCTGTTGTGTTTTTGAGATGAAATGGAGTAAAATGGAGTATTTTACTCCATTTCTATTCTTAAGTCTATTGCATATCAAACTTATAATACTAATGAATTTATCTAAACATTTGCCAATAACAGACTTATAATTTGTTGCCTTTACATACATGGATATTAGTGGGTACTTTTTTAATGAATCATTGTGAAATTAAATGAAAACAGCAAACTAATCAAAAACACTAATCTAATAGGTATACAATATGAGAGTTAAACTATTGTCTTCGCACCAGTGTATTGTTGTGTTGTGCTAGCGAGTAAATGTGTGGCTGTGTGTGTGCGCGTGTCCTTCTTCTTCGTGTCGTTCTTCTTATCGTGTAGGTATAGTCACATGTGTTGCGAGCTTGATTAACCTTGGGCCCTGGTGTCAGAGTTTTTAAACCGCCAAATGGCCTCTGACTTGGTTTTAACGACTAGTCAATAGACAACAGCCGGGACCGACAGATTAACGTGCCCGCCGAAGCACCCATCAGGTTCCCTGCCCCAGTATACGTTGCTTAACCTCACTGATTGGTTTAGATCAGTCAGCCACTGGGCTCCAAGCGCTTACAAGTCCGGCCCGCCAGTTATGCTACGTTTTAATCAACTTCTCAGCGTAAGTACACACGGGATTGATTGCAGTCGGCACCGGTGGCTAGCACGTGCTCCGACTTCGATAAACATCGCGTGACTCGCCGCATAGCGATAACCTTTACGTTAGCACTACTTCTTACACCATTTTACAAATCTTAGGCTGGTGAAAAAATCACGAAATAAAATTATTTTTCCTAGAGGAGTGACCTATGTAGATTGGTTTTTGTTTTATCTGTGGCGCTCGCTAACGAGAACCAATTCGTGGGGTGAAACAGCGTACGTAGGGGCAAGGAACCTGATGGGTGACCATAGCAGTAATTAATCACGAGCCCTCTGCAGGGCACGTTAAGCTGTCGGTCCCGGCTGTTGTCGATTAACTAAAGCCGTTAAACAAAGTCAGAGGACATTTGGTGAATTAAAAACTAACGCACCGGTGTTGTTCCAGTTTGCCGTATACTTCATTATACCTACATAGGAAGAAGAAGTCGTGTAGGTAAAAAACACCACAAAAAACATCTCTTTCGGAGAAGGTAGAACGTCAAGTGGTTCATTCTGAATCATTAGATGGAATATGCGTATATTGGTCTTCTTCTTATCGTGTAGGTATAGTCAAATGTTTGGCGAACTTAGCCAAGTTAAACCCATCATTTAACCCTGGTGTCAGAGTTTTCAAACCGCACAATGGCCTCTGACTTGGTTTTAACGGCTGTAGTCAATCGACAACAGCCGGGACCGACAGCTTAACGTGCCCTCCAAACCACGGAAACGCTCGTGATAAATTGCCACTTTGGTCACCCATCAGGTACTATCACGTTCATATATGGAGGCATAGTCAATACAAAACGCAGAAAACAAGTCGCTTGCGGCCGCTCGTGTACTCACACATGGACACAAATGACGTATACCGCATACCCCACTACGCTTTTTGCTCTGATAACAAGCATAATTTCACAAGCCAAAGCATAAGTCTTGGTGGCGCAGCGGAAACACTGTCTGCCTACTGTAGCAAGGCGCGGGTTCGAGCCCAACTGTCGCCTAATAGCTACGAAGTTTTGTTAGATATGTTTTGGTTTTCAAACATTTTTATAGTCATAGACCATACCATACAAAAATTGAATGCAATGAAGTTAGTGTAGATTCATTCGGTTCGGTGTTCATGACCTGTTTGTCATTGCTAGATCATAAGCGAAGGTGCTCGTGTGTTCTTACCGTATCGGCAGTTTACTGTGATTTCTTTTTTCGACATGCATACAAATACATAAAAAGTTTGTACGAGAGACAGTGTATTGTTGCGCTGCACAATATAGGATATAATATTGCTAATGAGACAGGTCTTACAGTGAGTATTCTAATGTTTACTTAATATTAACACTGTTTTTAAATTTATAATTTATTTTGAGAACGTAAACATATCATCTAAATGATAAGCTTAACTATTGTAATGCATTTTATTAGTGGTGCATAGTTTTTGTTCCTTATTATATTAATCTTGTTATTTTGGTTTTAGTGAAGGACGGGTGAATCATTACGGAATGAGGGTAACGTGTAATCTCGGCCGCGCAGTGGACGATTGCGAGTTATCAGTGAATCAGCGTGTGGTGCAAATGTATGAAAATAATGAATTCATACGGAAGATAAATGGAGTTCATCGATTCTAAGGCTTAACAAGTTTATTTAAAAATTGTTATGTGTAAAATTGTGATATTTATCTATAACTTATTATTTTGTTATTATAAACTATATATCTAATGCCTTGTAGTGCAAGTTGAATATTAATTTTTGTTGAGGTTTAGCTTCAATACTCTTTTCTTCATGAAAACGAATTCTTAAGCTATAACCTTAATAAAACTGTAAGTGATCAAGTTGCAGAAAAAAATGTGTTTTGTTAGTAGGAAATAAAATTACCTAGTCGAATTTCATATTTGTTTTATTCAAATACTTTATCACTGATACAATAATGTAACATTATTATTATTAATGTAATATTATGTGTGAAAATAGTTGTTAATGCTTTAATAAACAAAAATAAATTACAAAAAGAAACTACTCGGCTGGGATTAGAACCCGTGAACCTTTCTCCCTGCTAGGACAGTGCTTATCCGCTGGACCATACATAACGCTAGTAAGATCGACAAAATATAGATACACTATGTCATGTTTACATTACCGATTGTTTGATATGACTCAACATCAGCGGTGAGTGGAGGACAGTGCAATGTCGGGTGAATGCGTCCTACAAAAACTTCACCGAGGAGCCAAGAGATGTCGCTTAGCAAAATTGTGTTCTTAGAGGAGGCTACAAGCTTGTGTGCGTGAGAAATCGTTTGAACTATGTTCATAGGAACATAGTCCCTATTGCAACGCGCTAAGTAGTTTAACTATGCCTCCATTAAAGAACGCTACTGTACATTGGTGATGGGTTGTCAGCCTTTCGCCCACAGTACAGCAAAAATCTTCGCGTTCCACTTACTAGTTTCGACAGTATGCTTGGGAAGAGTTCGCAGCTGGCACATTTTAAGTTGGGTGAGCTTGCTCGACCACATCTTTGCCCCTGGGCTAGATTGTGGTCAAGAGCGTATTCATTCGTTATAAGAAAATATAAAAAAGTGTCTCTTTCACTCCTAGTCTAGCGTGGAAGTCATAAACAGTTGTGCTAAACAAATGTAAGGCTCCCTTGGTTGTTATTGTTAAGTACATGCGTCATTCAAATACTTTTAAATAATGTAGGCTTTAGTAGCCTTGAAACTAGTAAAAACATATTTTCAATTCATATAGTTTCAGTTTTATTTCTCGCTGGTAGCGCAACAAAATCGATTTCTTGCGCCCTTGTGTAGCATTATTCAACTTGAAAATCAACTCTGATATCGCTTTAGAATAACTGAATAAGGAAATAAGTATTACAGAGTGAGTTTCCATCTGCACAGTACAATTTATTGCACAACTAAACAAAATTCTTCACTTGCTTGGTATACGATTTTTTTTACTTTATCGAATGTTGTGATCATTGTTAAGGTTTTCATTTGCACATATCTACATAAAATAGGGGTTTAGATTACATCTTAAGAGCTCCTAGCGGTGCACCGTGCACTCCTACAAGAATAATGCACTTAGACATAAGTAAATTATATGTTTCTAGTTAATTTGTTATGTTCTGTACCTATTTGTTTTATAAATGGGATTTCATTTCAACGAACGAGGCTCTGGCATATTACAACCCGCAAAGGGGTTTTTTCGTTACTTGATATTGGCGACTACGCCTGTCACCATTTTTATACCCATTTAAATGGCAAAATCCCGAAAATCGTGGACGCTATCTCATCAAGAATTGAATTACATAAAACAGAGGGTGAGTTTTTTGATGATAACTTCTATTTCCGTACTGGCATGGTGACTTACAATTCATAGAAAGCACTTCAATCAAGCACTTTCCGTTCTTTATTTCAGTTTGCAATCAAAACCGTTTGATAGAACGAGTATGAGCACATCATCATCATCATATCAGCCTATTGCAGTCCACTGCTGAACATAGGCCTCCCCCAAGGTGCGCCACTTTGCACGATCCTCCGCTGTTTTCATCCAGCCACTACCCGCTATCTTCTTTAGGTCATCTGACCATCTGGCTGGGGGGCGTCCTACACTACGTTTGCCAAGACGTGGTCTCCATTCGAGAACCTGTCTACTCCAACGCTCGTCGGTTCTGCGACAGACATGGCCAGCCCACTGCCACTTCAGCTTGCTACACTTTTTGATAATATCCATCACTCCGGTTTTCTGTCGGATCGGTTTTCTGAGTATGAGCACGTTGAATAAGAAATATCGCGATACAAATGGGATAGCAATCAAACTTTTCTTATTTTAATCAGCTAATAGCTTAGCTAAACATAAATATCAGGATTTCAACGTGACGTCTTAGGTCCATATTACAGAATGTGACTTCTGATCTATTCTTGAGTAGCAGTGGTCTTTGTCATTTTGATAGTGAGACAATCAATACTTAAGTATAGATCAAGACGTCAGTCTCCTTCTGTAATACGGTCCTTAGAACTTCTCAAGTTCCTTCAGATAAGTTTATCAGAAAAATTGTGAAACTATCCCTAAAATGAGCCCTCGTGCACTAGAATATGAAAATTCCACTTACCAGGGTAGAAGTCATGTGACTTGGACATCTTGACCCTGGCTCCAGTGTCCTTCTGCAGCTGAGCGATGGTCTCCCCACCCTTGCCGATGATGGCGCCGGCCACCATGGAAGGCACCAGCACCTTGAAGTGATACGTCGGCTCCACGGCTGCAAAATTTACATCTAAATCAGTTTCTGAACCGTGACATGGAAAAAGAAGCTCTGTGCCGGTTTTGATACTGTTGATAATGCCTTGATCGTCCGTTTCAAGTTTTAAAAAGTAGAACACATACGATGTTACTTAAAATGTGTCAATAGCTGACCTTAATTGGTTGTTATAGCTCTATATCTTTTTGCAAAGGTGCAGTCTTCCCCTGAAATCTTTCTATGTCATCTGACAAAAGTTAGACAAGGAAAAATTAACGTAGGCATTGGTTAGCCCGAAACGGACGAGCTGAGCAATTAATTAAAGTAAGTGATATTAATAAATATTATCGTTAACACATAGAACTTAGACAGGCAGAGCTACTTTTTCAATGTCTTTAATATTTGCATGTTTTTATGATTGCTGATCAAGAAGGAACTATAATATTTTTAAAATAGTCGAAAGAGGAATCGTACAAGCGCTTTTAATCTGACGCAATAAAACTTATTTCATTTTTATTTTTGGCTTCGCATCTATCTGACTTGTTATCTGTCGATTTATCATCAATATTTTCCTCTTCTGCAACAAATGACTTGGTAACTATAATGTTTTTTTTTCATTATGATAAAAATGTGTAGCTTTTTACTTTCCTTCTTGATCAGTATATTTATCGGTATTTTTATGTATGTTCTTTCTACTGACAAGCGTTTGACAGATGCATGAGATGTGGTGCTGCATTCGTGGACGAGGCGAAATGGAAGAAATCAGAGCGTTTTACAAAGCACCGCATTCGAAATGACTAGTAGATGCTTTAAAAGTATTTTCACATAGAAAGAACCAGAAAGATAGGACAGATTTAGTTTGAAGTTTTATGGACAGGCAAATTAAGACAGAGTTCGCCCGCATCGCGGGGGGTGAAGAGAATTGCGCATGACGTAGCCTGCAGGGATATTTTTACCTTGCGTCCCTTCTATCTCAAGTTAACAAAATTTTTGTGCAATAAAAAGTGCCTATATGGAAATGGAACGCCTGTTTTCATCACTGGCAAATGATACTACTTTATCATGATGCGCGAGAAGTAGTCTTGTAAAAGTAAAGACATTTAAACACTATTTTTGGATCAAAAGTTGGTGACTCTTCCCGCGCTTCCCCTGTAACATCTTCAACAAGTTTCCAGTCAATAAAATTGACGTCTGTGGACATGAGACGACAATTTCACCCAATAGCGTACTCCAACTGTCGATGACGTCAATAGCTAATCGGTAGTTGTAATCAAAACATCATTAAATTGCAAATGAAAGCCGTAATTTCGTGATTCGTAATTTCTGAGTAAAAACTCGTAAAGCCACGGATATTGAAGATATTCATCTCAGGACTTTGTTTCTGGCGAATGTCTCGTTTAATTTTTGATACTACTATCAAGAGCTAATGCCGAAGAGCCTCAAATATTGAACGCTGTCCAATGACCATAAATGATCTCTTTTTCACCAATGCTAACAGGTATAAATGTTGCAAGAAAAGGATCCAGAACACCAAACATTAAATTACCTAAGAAAGATGAGCCGAGTCCAAAACATGTTGTAAAAGGTTATATGTCCAATATCTTACTTTCCGTTCACATTAAATACCAGCAGGTGGTTTCTCCACATTCAACAGTCGCTAAAACATTTACTTTAGCTTATAAGTATGCTAATTAATCATCGTTTGTCTTAGATTCCGTGTGACCTTTACAGTCTTTACTCAAGGTTGTTCAACAATACAAGACACTCCTTTCCACGATTATTGAAAATTGAGATTCTCTGACATTTTCGAAATGAAGACGTGACGAATGTAGTCATAAAACCTCAATGTTGAATTTTAATTTGAGAGGACGAACGAACAAAAGCTGTTGCAACAGTGCATACGTTTCGTTGCGACTTTGAAATTACAAAATGGCTGTACAACGGGTCAATTTGTGCATGTTTGTGTGTCCACACCTACCACGTAGATGAGGTGACGTCAGTTGCGAGCGATACATCTACCGACATTGAATTCAACGAAAACATTGGCCCAACATCGCTTATCTTTTGCCGAGCATTCGCAACAGAAGTCTAATTTAAATTAGTACTATACACGTGTACACAATTACACATGTCATTAATAAAAGTTGTTCTGAATGTCTTAGAGACTTCCAAGCCAAGACGTATTTATGTGGAGTAAAAGCGGCGAAACTACAGCTGATTGGTTATTCATGCATAAAAAACTTAGCTATAGATGAAAACTTAACAAGAAAGTTTACAAAGACACTGTTAAACAAATAAAAAGGAACACATTTTGAACAACTTTTAGCTACGATGATTGATATCTACGATTGTAATCTGAGCGAAACTATGGACATCGAGGAAGAAAACGAACAATAAAGCGAGGATTCAAAGTCTGTAACCGTAAGATGAGTTGTGGAAGGTAATTGAGCCATCAAATCCTATAAGATCACTTCCGAGCCCACATCTTTAATACATAAGGACGGGAACGGTGAAGCTCTCTGATACAGGAGTATTACTAAAGGATGAACATTTGAATGGGAGGCAATAAGAGCAAGATTTGCAACTTCTTGTAAAGTTACGTTGAATTCCCAGAATGAAATAAACTCCAGGTATTACTCGTACAGTTTCAGTTGTGTTGTTTGGCAAATATCGGTCGTTTGTAGTAGTCAAATGCACTACAAAGCTGTAGTGAGCACTTGAGTAGATGTAATTTTAAAATCCAATAATAAGTAAACTGACATTTTACAAAACAAGTTTACAGAAACAAAGCTTTAACGCTAAAATGATTTGGTTTTTGTTGTTTAACTCACTCAATTACGATCTTCACACCAGAAAGAACTTTAAAAAATATGAAAACTAACAAACAGTCTTCCAAAAGCGAAGATGAAAAGAAAAAGTAACATAAAGCCGTGTGCTGAAGTGCCACTTCTGTTTCTCACCAGGTGCACAGAGTCGGAAGCTTCAAAGTAGGCAAACTAATGACATTCAAAAAGTGCATGCTTGTATTCTTTGAAGAATAAATATTTCGCATTTTAAAGTCTACAGTCAGCATTTACTTAGATTGAACGAAATCTATCCGATATGAAACCAAAGCTTTTACAATTCGTGGGAATTCAAGAACGATTCGTGTAATCCCCGAAGCTTTGTAGCGAGAGTCCATAAATTCGGGGCGTGCCACAAAACAGGGCTTTGGGACGGAATACACAAATAAATCAGTCCAAACGAGGATTTGTTGGAAACAAATAAATGAGGAAATAACAGGCTGCTGTTTGTTATATTTCTCAATTATTATCATCGACCAACTTTGGGAAGATAAAACAATACTGTTGATAACCTTACTTAGAAGGGTCGATTCTTAAAGCAATACTTTTTAAAGAATAGTTTCACTCTTCACTTCAATCTAGCTCAGAGGTCAAGATATGGTAGAGAACGTGGCGAGCTCACACAGAGCAAGCCTATTCATCACTTGAAACTAATATATCTTAGAAATGTAGGCGGAGCCAGAAAATTTAATTCCTCAGCAGCGCATAAAGTAATATGTGCTGAAGATCATCATCGCTTTCCTGGCTTTAGCGTAATGAAGACGATCCACTGACTTTTCGGAGTCATTGGAGTGAATAAAGGTGTTATCTATTTTTATTTTCCTTCCCTAACAGTCGTAATAGTACAGCTATGGATACCAAAGCTTAGTAGTGCGTAAAATTTAAATTATTAGTGACTAATTTTTTTTAAATGCTGGGAAATCACGTGTGAAGACGCGTGTCACGTCCTTGACATTAATACTATCATCATTTACTAAAATCGACCAACTTAGAATAAAGAAATGTTAGGTTAAAAAAGTCAAATCAAGATTAAGAATACCAAAACTGACTAATGCATATCTGAGTCTCCTTGACATAAATACCAAAATACTAAAGTAGCTTTACACCAACGACTTCGTTCGGGTGGAAAATGTAATAAATTTTCCAGCCCTCCAAATTATGTCGATCCTTTGCTCAGTCACCACGCGAAGGACTATTAATTCTACTTTAATATTTATTATATTGGTAAGGATAAGGATTTTGAATAAACATATATCGTACAAGAATTCAATCAAATGGTGAAATCAAAAAAATATAAAATATTTGTTTACACACAAATCGTAATTATTCAAATAAGAAGTTGGCAGAAAAGTGGAATAACGTAGGCAATAACGGTTTCAATGTTTAATAATGAAATACGCAACGTGACATCCCTATAAACGCTGTTACGAAACAAATAAATATCAAAGCTGTGTTATATAACATATAACTCAGCGAGATTTTAGATTTTTGTAGGCAACTCCATCATCCTAAAATTTTCATACCGGACAGTAGCTTGTTAATTCTCCACTAAACCGGAGTAAAAGCACGTAGATTCGTTGCACAAGTCCTCATCTTCGTAAATACGGACTAAAGTAACGCATGCGTTAATCCAGATATGTTACTCTCTACATATTTGTGTTAAATTATATCCATCAGCACTTTCCCTTTGAATGGGTCTCATGAATCCAAACACAAGATTAATTGATTGAATATCGGCAAATCAATGACCTGCGATAACATGTCAATAAGGTGGACAATACACGTCACAAGGCAGCAGTGGCCTGCTCTATATCCATAACTCCACTCTCCACGCTATGACCTATTTGTGCTGCGATAATGTCATCCACGTATAGAACGTCACGTCGGGACAAAGGCGACATGTCAGTGTACGGCACCCACGTCCAATATGTTCAATTGACTCGCTTCCCACTGTTTATTTGTAACATAGAAAGGTATTTTTAATAGTGTTTACTTGTAAGGCATAATTACTAAACATTTAACCGCAGTCTGCTTAAGCACAGATCTATGTTGCATTTAACTGGTTTTTGCCTCTTTCCTTGCTGCGGTAAGTAGACGAGAGCTTAACATAGAATTGCCAGTAGATTTGATTGGACATTGATAAACCGTGAAAATGTCGTACCTTTAATAGAACGTTTATTGTACACACAGGACATAAATTACAGACATAAGACAGTACATACAAAAAGGTTCCGCTTATTTCTAAAAAGAAATTCCTCATTCAGACCTTTCTCATTTCCTATATTATAATTATAAATTTTGTTTATGAAATACAATTGATTTTATATCTAAATCATTTAATTATCTTTGTTTTCGATTTAGAGAGGTAATTACTTCTCTTGTTTTGATTTGGAGATTACAGTATTAATCATTTTAACATCTTAGAAAAGTATTTTGTATTTAATAATAAAAAGTGTACATAAAATGACTAGAACAAAATGTAAATAATCTGAAACTTGAAAGAAATCTCAAACTTTCAATATCGATCCTGATCAAACCAAGCGTGACTACCAGCACCTGCGTCCAGTAGAAAATCTTCTAAGAACTGCGGGCTTTCAAGAAATGGGTCACACACTAACTTATATGTATGTTTTCCACTTCACCTCTATTAGGGTACACTCCTAATGGAACTTTCAGAACAAATACTGTAAGTTCAACTGAAGAAACATCGTAAATTATAGCTTAGAGTTTCATAAAACATGATGTTGAGTTCGCTCGTATATTTAGAGTAGCGTCAAAGAGAATAATGCTGGAAGTACATCCCGTAATGAACATGGGGATCAGTCAGCGACGAATGTAGGACACCGGGTAACGGGACACATTCTTTTGTTCCAGACGGTGAGATGAAAAGGGGGAAGTTCAACCGCACAGGACGCGATTACCGTAATGCTCGAGACGTCGGGATTAATTCACGGAGATTTTGCAAAAGATGGGAAATTTCCCGACGAATGTCTTGTGTTCAAAATGTTTGATAATCTTGAGTTTACTCATGCGGCACGAGGACGAACTTGATTGATTTCCAGACAACTTGAAACGAGGCAAACGCCGCTGCTTACAAAATTATGTCGTCTTTAATAATCCGAGCTTATCATAGAGGTTTTTTAAACATACATTATGTCTGAACCCCAACTAACACAACACATAGCTTTTTATTTGGGACAGAGGACTGTACACCATTCATACTAATCACTAGACCCAATTAAAAATTCCTCGGGAAAAAAAGAGGTCCAATAATTAAGCAACTACACAAAATTAACATAAATAAAATCACCAGTAATAAGTAAATCCTATTGACCCCATTCCATAACCCTACTGATCACCTGTCAGTACACAGCAGTCAATGGCTGAAACGAAATGGGTTGTGTTCAAGGCTCATTTCACTGGCACACTTGGCACGCGCCCAACACTTTTGACACTTTTTATTTTTGTTGCGAAACGAATTCCGGAAGACAGTGGACGAGGGTCGAAAGCTGGAGTTAATTCGATTTTTAGAAAGGTTTGTTTTTTGTTGGATTTTAATTTTAACAAAACTTTAGGGAAAGAAATGTTTTTCATTTATTTGCAATTATTTTCTTTCAAGAAACCTATTCGAGAACTTGGTCTAGTCATAACATAAACTAATTGCTTTTCTGCAAATGGAAGGTATTAGGTAGTAAAAAAAGGTAGTATGCATCGCACCCATGTTATTTGGGTAAAGCTTTTGACCCAGTGCCAGCTGATATAAAGGCAGACATTCGACAATCTGTTATGTATTACATTTGTGCTTTAGAAGCCTTATGCCGATTTGGCGAAGGTCCAAAAAGTTGCACCCCAGCTGACGTGGTTTACTGAGCGCGGCACAAATCCAGAGCAACTTTTGTGCAAGTATTTTAATATATTTTTCAGTCTTGTGGTAGATCTGAGATTTTTGCGGCTATCATTCATTGTTACGGACCACTCAAAATCGTCAAGCAACTGAAAGAAGTAGGTAAATATTAGTAGGTTTCTGATTTATCTCTCCTCTTCTCTAATATAAGATTATAAAGAGGAAAGATTTGATTGTTTGTTTGTTTTTGTTTGCATTGAATAAGCTCCGAAACTACTTAACCGATTTAAAAAAAAATTATTTCACCATAAGAATGCTACACTACATTATTCCTGAGTAACATAGGCTACATAATTTTCCCGAATTCCCACGGGAACGAAGTCACGAGCGGGGTGCTAGTTCTTTAAACAAAATGTATCAACTAATTGGAACTGTTGCCAATTTGCAAGAACAAAACAGTCTTCAATACTCTATTTACCTTCAGTTTCGATCTATCATCATCCTTACTCATTCATACAAAGAGCCATAACTTGAGTTAATTAATTTGTAGGTCTAGTGTTGCCAGCTCTACAAGCAATAACTCGGGCCGCGAGAGAATATTAGTTTAGGACGGTGTTGGACGAGGATGCGACAGATGTGGGTGATGCGATTAAAATATGGGAACGGGAGGAGTTTTAGCTATATGGTTTTGATATGATACTAGAGTGGAAAGATCGTGGTGCAACAAAGGAGGATCCCACTGCAAACTGCTATTTTGGAGGGATGCAAAGTCCAAGGAAATAGAATTTTGCTAACAAGCTAAAAAAAAGATTCCCGATTTAGGATAGCACGCAGAACATACAAGTGTTCTGTGGGATAGCAATATTTAGGTGCAAGCCAAGTTACCGCTGTCCGATACACAAATTACTGTACTGTAAGTCCCTAAGCAGATCGCATAACACAATTGCGAGGGAAAATATTAACTCGTCTATTTTGTCTTTTCTTGAAATGTTGACAAGGGAACATCTTTCTACCGCGTAATGAAAGGGTTTTTGGAGTTCTGTCTACAAGGAATGAATAATGCGTAGTGATAAAACATGGTAATTAGTTAACAAACGTGTCGAGCATTTGTTAATTGAACTTCGTAGTACTTTCGAAGTGACATTAGCGGGCTTTTACATTTAGGGGATTTTGTCACGCGACATCGTCTGGCGCTAGCTAACTAGTAAAAAAGCAATCGACTAAACAAATTAAATCTAGGATCCGATAAAATGACGGCCTTTTTTTAAATCACTGACATAGGTTAACAGCTTTAGTTTCTTAGAAATTCATCTGATATATTCATTTCAATCAAAGTGACCCATGACTTAGCTTAAGGACTGTAGTCAATCGACAACAGACTTGCGATCCGAAGCATGGAGATAGTCATGATTTGGCAACAATGACTACTGGATGGATAGTACTTCTTAAAGGTTTAAAACAAAGATGTCTATACTTTACTGCACAAAGACCAATTCCACTGATATTGGCAATCAAACATAGCAGTTTAGAATGGCAATTTCTAAAGTGGGCCGCAGTGATTGAATCGATTCAAAGGCATCAAAGTTGAACATACTGCAGTAAAACACCTGCCAAAATGACGACTACGGCAGCGTATAGGTTAGAAACAGTAATGTATCAGTAGAGGATTTCATTGCTGCTAATTTTTCTCGCAACAATCCGTCTAGCTAGGGAAAGGGGTGGTGCATCTTGATTTTTTTATAATGAATGGGTTTGAACTTGACCACAATCTAGAGCTCAATGGCGAAGAATGTGGTTAAGGATATAGCAAGCTCGCCCAGAAGCTGCATATACCAATAGATGACCAATTGGCCATACTAGAGAATATCAGGAGCGTTTCAGTACTTCAGTTCCAGTTGTTTTTTTCACGTCAATTAGGCATCTTTTCTTTATTTACAAAATAAATGTAATAGAGTGATAAAAAATGGGTGATTTTGTACCGTATCTGCGTTACTTGTGTTAAGTTCGTGCCGTCTGTGTGTTAGATACAACTGGCGCCGATACCGCCAGTAACCGTAACAAACTCCCGGACGGCACGAAACACGTAAAACCAACTGAGATTTATTTTATGGCACTCTGCTGCAGAGTCCTCTTTTATGTTTACTAACCATTTGTCAAATATTGTTTGTTTTACTGTCAATTTTGATATTTAAATTATAGAAACTAAACTTGGGATGCGAGAGTTTTGCTGTATCGTGGGCGAAAGACTGACAACCTATTAACCATTACAACAGGGGTTCCCTAACTTATTTGAGGCGCGCCCCCTTACGACCATAAAAAAAATTCGCGCCCCCTAGCCTCCAGACCAGATTACCAGATCAGAATAAATAAAACTGGCCAAGTCCGAGTCGGACTCTATAAAAACCATTATCTCTATAAAAGCGGCAAAAAAAATCACGTTTGCTGTATGGGAGTCCCCTTAAATATTTAATTTATTCTACTTTTTAGTATTTGTTGTTATAGCAGCAATCAAAATACATCATCTGTGAAAATTTCAACTGAGAGTATGCTCTCAGAGGTCGCAGGATTGTTATACTGGAAGTGGCCGTACTTGACCGGAACCCTTAACTAAACAGGTAGCCCACGCTCCCCTTTAAAGGTCTCTGCGCCCCCCCTGGGGGGCGCGCCCCCCACTTGGGGAACCCTTGCATTACAATCATGTTCCATTAAATAACCTTCAAAATGATTGTCAAATGTAGCGTCAAGTGGTTCTCGAACTACATGACTTTCTGCCTACTCCGAAAGAGCTTATAGGCTTGAGTGTATTGATGGAACTAAACTTGGTGGTTGATTTACGTAGAGTCGGTACCCCTCTGATGCTTTTAAAGAGCAAATAAATTCAGTAAACTTAATTTGAATACAATCTTTTTTTAGAAAAGTTTTTTAAAGGGTTAGCTATAAAAGACTGAGGTCTTGGTCCTCTGGGGCCTACAGAATCTTTGTAAGACATTTCTACTGCAGCAAGAGCGAAATACTAATGTACCGAGTCCCTTAGGCCCGAGAAAGCTCTAGTTTCACAAAAGGAAACCCAGATTTGCTTTTTAAGTTAATTCAATTTCTTTTGTGAAGAGAACTGAATAGATGGAACTATAAATGCCACTATACTAGTAAGTCATACTGCAATCGCTAGCTTTCTTGTTAATATGATGTGAAAACTTGCGGACAAAAATCGGATTGAAGCCCAACTACTGGCTGGAAGATAAAGTTCCATGTCTTGATAAATTGAACTCGTAATATAATGATAATAACCAAGGACTTAAATAACTAAGAAAGTTTAAGGTCGTTAATGTTCTATATTAAAAAATAGCAACATTTAATAACAATATGAATAAATGCGAGCGTAAAATATAACTTACTGGCTTGCTCTAAGTATTTAAGTCTGCACTTTGAAACTTATAGAGCGTGACCAACTGACCACTGATTAAATTTATAATTATTTTAAGCCCATTTTAACAAAATCTTAGACTCATGTCATGGTATTAAATAACCTTAAACAATTCATCATGAACAATTTCAACGTTGGCAAGAACGTGCAGTTCGTTCTACGGAATACACTTTTCGATTAGTTTCAAATCTCAAGCCAACATAATCCGATGACCAATCGCGGCACTAGCCACAATACTACCACAATCTACATACACAGCGGTTGCTCTTGAATATGTATAGTGTACGTAAGCCAAGTGCTAGCCGAGTCACGATATGCATAGGGCTGCAAACCATACATTTAAAACTTTTTTCGGTTCTTGATGTAGGTAAATAAAAAATGAATCAAACAAAACCCCACACACTCAAAGGCCCACACTAAGGTTTTCCCTTGTGTCGTGGGTCCCTTGGAACACACATAAAGACAGACACCAACACCCATGTCCCGAGGACAAACATCTGTATTTTACACAAATATTTGCCCCGACTGGGATTCGATCCAAGAACCCGTCGATTAAGAGGCAGCGTCACTACCACTCGACCAAACCGGCCGTCAAGAATGGAAGATTCTTGGCGGGTTAGAATGGAAGATAGTTAGTAAAATATCTCTATTCGAGAAAAAAATATATATCTTTTGTTGTTTAGCCTTATCGCGAAAGTAGATAACACACAATAAGATCTTTGTGAATTCATAAAAATAAATTTGATGCACAAGCAACATTTAACCTTCGCGCGATTCTTGCACATCCGTGTGTGCAGGATTTGTATCGCACGCGCCGTAAACAAGCTTACAGACGGGACCTATGTGAAAAACATTATATGGAATAGCTTTTGCTTCCCCCGTAACATTTTTTAAGGTTCAGTAAGAATTAACAATATCAGGTGGTGAGAATTTCACTTATCAACAGATTTTAAAATCTTTTCAACCTTCATTGTTTTCAATATCAATCTTTCATCTCGTCAAACAGCCAATTTCTTATTCTGTGAAGAGAGTCCGCACATTAGGCTACCACATGCGCAAACTCAACTCAGCTGATACGATAACAACGATTTTGCAATAAAAATTGCATAATCTGATGCGCTGGATTGCACTTTTCGTGGTGAACACAATATTTCATGAGATAAAAAAGGCATGTTAAACTCAAGTCGACTGAGCTAAACACAACAAGACGATAACAGGTGTAAATGTCACCTCGCCAGTGGCACCCCTAATAATAGAGTAGCCTTGTGCAGTGTGCAGTGAGGCGCCAGTTATCGATTCCAATTGAGTTGCCTGCGACACTGCTAGTTATACTGCTAATAGTTCTAAAACAGCTGTGTAACAATGCACTAGTACAACAACCACATGTTTTATCAGCTAAGATTTGGTTTTGATCTTTTATTTCGTTCGCAGCGTTTGTTGATGGATATTCGTGAAATTTCAGGCATATTTTGCATATATTGTTACCTATCTGGTTTTATCTTTACTTTTGTTTGGTGTCAGATCTGAATCCAATAGAGCACTGAGATCGGTTTACAGAGCTTACAGAGTTGCAAGCCATAGAGCAGACCAGACAAAAATGTCCTCAAATGGCGACCACTATCAGGAAGATGTAGGAAGACTTCCTACAAGGTAGACCGATCTGAGATTTATTTGACCTGGTAAAGGTCGTGGGAAGCCGTTGAATGGATGTGGACATCACTTATCTTTGATATCCGCTCAGGCTTAAGATCTTAAAAACCCTTTTAGAGCTGAGCCTCGTCCAGAGAATTACCTTAATTATTCAGAGGGGTAATATGGCAAGCCTCTTGCAAAGTTTTTGGAGGGATGAGATCTATTTAATAGATTAATTGACACTTAAATAAATTAACATAAAAAATACAACACAGTAATAGACAAAATAACAAAGAAATATTCAAAAAAAACATAGAAAATAGTTAAGTAGCTATTTCGCACTGTGCTACCTGTAGTATGCCAATCAAAATCGCGCCGACTCAGCATATTGCTGCAGTACCAGATTTTGCAGTTATTACAATAGATTTCTTGAGCTTTGACAACACTTCTCGTTTAACAAATCATAATCGTGCCAATGAGTCACTATTCACTTTTCTCACGCAGATACCAACAAAGTCATTGTTACACTAGGAAAGCAATAAGTCCTAGAGAGTCAGCGTCATGTGATATTGTTATACAACCAGTGGTCGTGTAACTAGCATCGCTAATTGTCTCAAATAGTTCAAGAGCACTCGTGTTCTGTTTACACTGGTCAGCGTTGGCTGGGCAGTTTCCTTGGACAGAGTTAATTGTTAGGTAGCGTTCTAGTGTTTTACTGAGTAATTGAGTAAAGAACACGACAATTACACTCAACAGCACATTAATCTTGACACTACGGACTACTTTTGTGCCGTTTGCGTAAGGTAGTAAATCACACTTTAATAAAGTGCCAACACGGGTGGGCTCACGCTGCAGCGAGCATGAACTTTTAAGAGTAAAAGTTCTCAACTTATCCGCGAATATGGTTTCCCGTGTAAGTAGTGTGAGTGCAATATCCACGTCTTTTTTTGATGTGGTTTTTGAGCTTTATTTGAAAGATTATGTCGCCAAAGACCTAAAAGAGAACTGTCAGTTTAACACAAGATAGGAAGAAGAAGCGCACTTTAATGTCGACAGATAAAGATCCACTTCAAATCGTTGTTCCTAGGAAATATTTCGCTCTTTTTCAAGTGAACGACGACGTTACAAGCAGGTTGCAACAATGCAAGTTCCTGATAATAAAACAAGCATCGAAAAAACAAGCAAACAGAAATACCCACTAAGTACGGCTATCAGACTTATGAAGCAGAAAAAAGTAACGAACAACCTCAACAAAGCCATTTGTCGTAATAATAAACTGTAAAAACTAGTAGTAAATAAAAAACAGTATACTTAACACATTATGCAAATAGCAACAATGACGACCGCAGTTGTTCGACGAATAAATCTCAGTTTCGGTCGTAATATAAGGATAATTGAACGAAAGAGTCCTTTCGTATCAACAGGGGTCGGACTCGTTTCATAAAAATTGAAACTTAACAACAATTTCGAAATAAAAGTTTGCAATTTCATATCGAAACATATCTAAGACGGAGCATATTTAAAAAAGTATAACTGTTGCTGTAAACGTTTCGTTACGGTACTGAATGGCGCCGCCAATCAATGATTGCGAGCAATCCTACGTACGGTACGACATTTCATTTCCGACCCCAGCCTCCGAAGGGATAGATAACTAGTTAGATACAGACTCCCAGACGACAGTCAAAATGTAGGAGTCGAAAATTGTTCGTTTGAGGAAATGGACTAGAAAAAAATAGGTAAAAAAACTTTTTAAGTTAAACGGTTTTATGTTAAACATACATTGCAATGTTTAAAATAAATGTACTAAAAACCAAAAAACAATAAAATAGATACAGTCGTGGGAATTATAAACATATGCATAGACTAGACTAAAATAAAACCGTGGGGCACGTCAATTGTCTACAAAATTATCGACTTAATGTGCCCCACGGTTTTATTTTAGTCTAGTCTATGCATATGTTTATAATTCCCACGACTGTATCTATTTTATTATTTTTTGGTTTTTAGTACATTTATTTTAAACATTGCAATGTATGTTTAACATAAAACCGTTTAACTTAAAAAGTTTTTTTACCTATTTTTATTTTCTAGTTTTTAGTTTTTATTAAAAACATACATTTGGTAGCGGCGGCCATCTTGTATTTCAATTTTTTATAGTATATTGTATTCTGCTTGTTGAGCCCTTTCATTTGATACCCATATTGATGAGATTGATAAAACCTACGTTATCCGCCATTTTGTAGCGGCCGCCATCTTGGATTTCAATTTTTTATAGTATATTGTATTCTGCTTGTTGAGCCCTTTCATTTGATACCCATATTGATGGGATTAATAAAACATAAATTATCCGCCATTTTGTAGCGGCGGCCATCTTGAATTTATAATGATAATGAATAAACATAATTGTATTGTCACCAAAATCCAAAGTGTATACAAAATTTCAGATTAATCGGTTGACAGGAAGAGGGTGAAATTTGAATTACTAAATTTGACCCAAGAATAAAACAAACGGGGTGAGCTAAATAAAACCGTTTAAAAACGCCAATTGTAATGTTGATTTTCTGACAGGAAGAAATACTGCCTAAGGAGTCTTGAAGGAAAAGAAGATGACTAGCTTTTGGTCAGCAATGGGACGAAATATGCAAATTCCTGATAATTTTGCTTTGAGCTTAATTCATTTTGGGAACTAAAACATCTTTGATCAAATATGTTGATTGGAGATAGACAAGATTGAAGAAGCTGTCAGTGCTGAAAAGTTATCTAATGGCTAATTTAAAATATCTTGCAAAAACATGTGGTGGACTACCATGTTTTTGTTTAATGTGTTTGTTATGTAATGCTGATAAGCTTATACTTATCAGTTACATAAAGCATATTAAATATGACAACTTGATATGCTTTTGCCTTAGCCAATTTATGATTTTATATACTTAGTGTTTTAATTACTTAGCGATAACTAAGGATGACGTAATCAACCCTTTTACAAAAATTGTAGGTCAAAAAATGCAAAAACTTCGCCTGTACATAATAAATAATTATTCAATAGAGTTACGGTTAGTGGCGGTGTGTCATATCATGACAAGGCGAACAGACTATTTCCTTTGGAATGTTTTCTCCATAAAATAATTGAAATCAGTTTTTTAAGAAACCGTTCTCAGTTCATGGAGAAATTTACATCCCAATAAAGTTTTACTAACTGTTCACTGAAATAAAATATGTCTCATTTTACAGCACTTCAATAAAATAGCAGAGTCAACAACCTAGTGCCAGAAATTGCCATTTGCGACAAAACGGTCTGGCCGCAGAAGTTTTGAGTACTACAAAATTTACGAGGCAAAATTACAATTTGAAACCCCAGCTGGCCTTGCCAACGCGTTGCTATTCCGCCACGGCTTCACCAGTTGTCATAACTAGCACTTCCTGCTTCAACTAGGACACAAGACTACCAACTGATACCCTAATTTGGCTAAATGAAGTTATTTCTATTCCAGTTTATACTCATCAAACTGTTAGGTTGATGATAGAAAAGGATACTGAAAACGAGCGTTAAAATTTAAATCAAGTCGCAGAGTAGATAAGTAAGGCAGATGAAAGGACTTTAGCAATAAAATGCCAGTAATTTACGCCAAGGGATCGGGCAGCGGGCGGAGTTTCAATACCAGAATAACAACTGGACGTCAATCTATTCATTAGATAGGTACGTTGCGTCAGGGTAGATTTTGGATGTCCGGGGTGGGAATCTGCATAATGTACACACGGCAGCACATCAGGCTATACATGTTAACCTTGATGTCGTCCTTATCTCGCTCGTGATAGCCTCGGCTTTCGTAGTGCAAATGATTTGCTGCTCTCTGTACATTGTAACTAATAGGTTTTTTAATATCCACCAGACCACCAGACACTTCCTACAAACTGAACTTAAGTTTCATCGTTTTATAACTCAGCGATTTTATAATGGGTTCGTTCTTGACCACCATCTACGAGTAGCACAGGGTTTATTAATCTATGCCCAGGGGCGAAGATGTGGTCGAGGTTGTAGAAAGCTTATCCAGAAGATGTCTATTCACTCAAACTTTAAAGATATTCGGATCACATGAGCCCGAAAACACTGACACGGGCAGAGAATTCTATTCGTTAGCAGTGTGCAACATAAAAGATGAAGAGAAGCGGTCAGTAAGAATCCGAGGCATAAGTATCTATGATGATATTATACATTCGAAGAGCTCTGTCTGCCCCTTACGTTTCACGTCTAAACTTTTAATGAATTTTTTTGTAAGTATAGTTCAAGCTATGAGGATGGACACAGCCTACATTTTATCCTGAATGTTTAAAGAGTTTCCATGCAGACAAAGCCGCAGGCGATAAGCTAGTAAATAAACCAGCTTTTTCTCAGATTTGATTGGAGTGGCCGTTCGGACCTGTTGCTATTAATCACACTCTTTTCCTTAGGGAAGGCAGGGAGACTGGAGTCGGTGTTTAATTTTGCTGATTGAGTATTTCGAAACAACATATTGTTTCTCTTTCGCAAATAATCCCTCAACTCTGTTCTTTTCTGAAGCAAAACTTATCAGGAAAAGTCCACACGATCCTAGCAATTCTAAAAAAAATCTTTTCTTGAGAGGGACGAACATAAGACCGTATTACAAGAGACTAAAGTATTTCTCTCACTATCAAAATGACAAAGACTTTAAGAATAGATCAAAGCTTTTTAAGAATAGATCAGTCTGTGTCGCGTTCTGTAATACGGACCATATGATAAGAGTCGTTCAAAACCTTTTTTTTTTGAAGTGAAAACTTTTTCAGCGGCGTTGTGCACTTTTTGGATGGGAAAAAATTTTTAAACTCGCGTCAGGGTCACGTGACCCTGATCGAAAATGCTTAAGACGGAGGGTGAAGTGAAAACTTCTTAAACCGCAACGAAGTAATATTATGTTCAAGTTTTCACTTCTGCCGGCACTCCCGGAGTGCAACTCGTTTTTTAAAAATTAAAAATGGGTGGTATTCCTATTTCGTTTGTCTTCCGATCAATTTTTGATTCCATCTTCACTATAATAAATTTTTTTATATGTATTTTCTGAAAGCCAATCAATGCCCAAATATATTACTATCATCGTTCCTGTATTGTATGTTCACAAAATTTCAGATAAAGGGGATTATTGGGCCAATCTTGCCAGATTTACATGGTCGACGAAATTCTACTGCGGAGGGTATAATTCAATCAAAGCCATCGTCCATTCAAATTAGCCTCCGCCGCTTTTGTATAACAATCCAAGTTGTTTTCAAGAAAGAATTACAGGATTTTACTAAAATTAGTTTTGCTTAGATTAGAATTCGTTTTCAATTTATTTCTTTTCAATAAAACTGGTTAAAGTACGTTTGCCGTAATATACATGCTTCGATAGGAAAGTTGATGATTTTCGATGTCACGTACGGTAAGGTTTTTTTTATAATGAATGAGGTCGCTTTTGAACACATTCTAGCTCAAGGGCAAAGATGCGGTCGAGGAGCTCATAGAAGCTTATTTATTTTTATTTTTTCTTGAACTTTGAAGAGGTGTCTTGGTCTTTACCAGCAATGCAAGAGAGTAGATTCGTTTGGCTTGTGTGATGAATTGATGATGTAATAGCAATAAGTTTTCGACTCCCTTTCACCCCGCAATACTGGTCTTGAAAGTTACAGTTATAATGATTCAGTTTGCTTAGAACCAACCAGCTGATGAATTTTAGGTATTCACGCTGATATGTGAAACAATTCTGCAGTTACAGCAACATAAGATTATGTCTGTCCGTAAAGATATGTATTGCGTATCAATATCTATATTGATGTGAGGATGCATATACCTATTGATGGTCATTGAAATTGAATCAATCAGCACGTCGTCCAACCAATCGGACGTGATTGTGTCTGTCACAACGCATTATGTGAAAGCGTTGATGGTTTAAATGCCTACCGAGTTGGACTTCTAAGCGAGAGATGTCGAGTTCAAGCTCAAAATAATGTAGTTTTGATGTGTAATTTCTTACACTTGAATAATCTCACAATGTTCTTTTACAAACATTTAAAACAGTAGTTCGATACTTTTCAGAGTTATGAGAAACAATTGCACACCAACCGATGCTCCTATGGTGAGAGAAAACATTGTGAGGAAATCACCATCATCATGTTAGCTGCAAGACGTTCACTGCCTGGTGGATAGACTTCCATCGGGGATCTCCACATGGATCGGTCCTGCGCCACTCGCATCCAGTGGCTTCCCGCAATCTTTACTAGATCGCCGGTCCACATTGTGAGAGGCCTAAGTACGCTGCATCTTCCGGTACGTGGTCACCACTCGGGGACTTTTCTACCCCAGTGTCCATCATGTTCGATGATCTCGATAGAGTTTCACAACAAGTGAAGTGAAAATGGACAAGACACAGATCATATCGAATGCCCATATTGCACCCACTCCTTTGACAGTTGGAAACACTACTCTGGAAGCTGCTGACAAATATTTTTACCTGAGACAAGTAGTCCAGCTAGGTGAAGAAATTATTCAGTTAACTGAAAATATAATTTTGTATTTGCTGGAATATTAAAAAAATATTGTCACGATCTATCTCAAACACACAAACAATTTATATTCGCTAGAAGCAATTTAGCACGTCTGCCTGGAGGCGTGGCTTTATGATAAACGACGTGATATACATGATGATGATACATATCACGCGTTCATCTCGCTCCAATCTCCGGCATCTCATCTCGTGCGGTTAATAAGCGTGTGTATCTTCGAAATTACTTATATATCACAGATATTTGTACTAGCTGTTTGCTCGTGACTTTTAGCCTTTTAGACTTTCAACCTCCTTGTGCTTCGTTCTGACGATAACATCTCGGTTTTGTTATGAACTTAATTTCTAAAGGATTGAAGTATTTTTAAACGCTTCACGCGTCGAAGTATATTCACAAATAAATTTAAGAGAGCGACATTTTTTTGTCTACCATTGGGGTAATAGGCAGAGACCACAGATTGCCATGTGCTACGATCCAAACTCACCTCTTTCGCTTCCTCTACATTTGTAGTTCGCTTCATACACGCTCATCGGATTTGGGTACTCCTAACATGACCTTTTCTCAGTACGTCAAGAAGTACAGACTAAGTCTTTGGTCTGAGTACGTTCACCTAGGGCGCCCTATTTTGACACTTCCCACTACATTCGCAAAATATTTCTTTCGTCAATGCGCAACTTAATAAAATGAATAGATGTGAGATGTAGCTCCTTGTCTAGCAGTGAGACTTCGCAGATAGTTACAGTTACGGCTCTTTGGGAGCTTGTTAATGTAATTAGCTAATAACGTTACTATGCCGGAATTGATGAGATATTTTTATGCGGTGACTCATGTGTATGTTTGTTTTGTGTCGAACTCTAAGTGCCTACTTTTGCATGCAAAAAATCAGTTTTTTTTCGTACAACCGTCGCAACTTTGAAATCATAAAGGTGGATTTTTAGCTACACTACAGCAGAGTTTTGAGCTTATTAAAAGTTCGTTTGCTAATCATAAATAGACAAGAAGTATCTAGTTTTTTAGGCCTTGCACAAAACAAATTGAAGTTTAAATTGCAAAACGTGAATATATTTTTAAGTGGGTGTTTCTACCTAGTTTGAGGTAACCTAAATTTACAAAATAGGAAACTAAAAATCCGCTAAATTAATTCTGGTAAAACTGCCCCCTGATAGAAACGTGACCGATTTAGCTTTGGTAAACATGTTCAAACATATCGCGATCGGGGGGGGGGGGGGGGGGGTTAGGGCAGATCTTGAATTTAAGTAGATTAAATAACGATAAATCGATATGAACAATACAGGGCTTTAGGTAAATCTCTTTCAACCTCTCGGGTGATTAATCAGTCCATGAAACTGAACAACTTCCCCAAGGATCATAGGTCAAAATAGGAAAAAAAATGAGTTCCCATACAAACTTCATCAGCATAAAGCGCATTTTGTATGAGAGATAACATTTTTTTTCGTGTTTTGACCTATGTTCCTTGGGAAAGTTGTTCAGTTTCATGGACTGATTAACAACCCGAGAGGTTGAAAGAGATTTACCTAAAACCCTGTATACGGAGCCTTCAAAAGCCTCAAAACCCTCTTACCGCAAATTTCTCCTTACAAGCCTTGGAATTCCATACTAACAAATTAACTTAGTTATATTAAGGCCGAGATTAACTATCAGCGGGTTAATTAGTCAGACTAACTAAAACTTTTAACTCCCTTAATTGGTTTAATTTCAACTGAATTCTGGTTTAACTGAAACGCTTCTCGATAAATACTTAATAGGAAAAAATTCTGCGCCAAAGCTGAGAATAATTTTTAATAATCGTGTGGTAGTTATGCTTAGTACTATTATTTATTCTGTGGTTATGCAGGGCTTAAAGTAAATCTCTTTCAACCTCTCGGGTGGTTAATCAGTGCTTGAAACTGAACAACTTTCCCAAGGAACATAGGTCAAAATACAAAAAAAAAAATTGATCTCCCATATAAAATGCGTTATATGCTGAAGTTAGTATGGGAAAATGGGAACTCAAATTTTTTTTTCATATTTTGACCTATGTTCCTTGGGGAAGTTGTTCAGTTTCATGGACTGATTAACCACCCGAGAGGTTGAAAGAGAAATACCTAAAGCCCTTTATTTAATTAATATTTGGAATTGCGATACAGAAAAGTTCTCGCAATTGAAGTGAATTTTCACAAAATCCCAATGAAACCGATATCTGTAGGTATAACGGGCCACTTCAAATTTGTGAAAATTAATTATGTGAATCAGCCCACTGAACTGAACAACTTTCCCCAAGGAACATAGGTCGTAACGCTGTACTGTTATCTTATGGTTCACTTAATAAAATTATTTTCGTCAGTACACTTGAGTAATCGAAATGTTTTCAAGAATTTGATGAAAAAACTATCTTTCCGCCCGGGACTTCGTTTCCGTGGGAATTCGGGAAAAATACGTAGCTTATGTTCATCAGGGATAATGTAGGACTCTAACGGTGAGAGAATTTTTCAAATCGGTCCAGTAGTTTCGGATCAAATCTTTCCTCTTTATAATAGTGTAGAATGCAAAGAAACAAACAAGCAAATTTTTCTTCTTTATAATAAATAGTGTAGATAGATATAGATATAGAAAATGGATTAAAATAAATAAATATTGGTTCCTTGATAAAAAAGTTTCGCTAACAAAGTCAACCCATACATTTACCATATATGATAAAATAACTTTAAATCTTAATAAAACTATCGAATATTTGCCATAAAACATCATGAATATCGTATATTTGCCACTGTTTGGTAAATATGGAGAGCCAGTGATAAATCGCTCTGGGAGGAATCACTCATCGCCTGCCGTGGCGCGTGGCGATGAGATGGTGGGGTATTCTCATTGGTTCTTTATTTAATATCGTTGGCTTTCAATAACAGCAGCCTGTGAGTTCAAATCTAATCCACTGGTAAGCTGTTAATTGGCAGAATTAACAGCGTTCTGGCTCTGTCACAATATAAAGCTGAGCCAAAGCCCATTCGCCGGCACAGTACAAGTACAATGTACATATTTACTTATTGTATTTTTTTGTTTTATTTTTGTTTATTGTTTTTTGTGTCGTGTTATGTTACATTGTACTGTGTCATGAATAAATGTATTTCTCTCTCTCTCTCTCTCTGACTGATAATTGTCACTACCTGTCACTGTCATGTGTGTAGGCATCCGACACTTCAAAATATTGGTCGTAGGCTAACAGAGTAGGCATCCCGATTTTACTCAACAAATAAGTTTTATCACAACTATCAGAATGTATGTCAAACGTGAACACAAGTTGAAGAATCAAATGATGTTTTAAATATATTATAACAGGTTTTTACCACGACTTTTGTTTTAAATAGTCGCGAGAATCTTAAACAATCAAATAATGCTCTGCTCTATCAGAGAGGTATCTACAGGCGAAAGTGTTTGACACTAAAGCAGTAACTGGCCCGAATTTATTTGGATTTAAGTCTACGGAACCGATGTAGTAATTTAGGGATTATTGGGCTCGAAATGTTAGAAACGTTCTGTTGTAAATGCTTGAGTTGTTACATTAAAACGATTAAACAACGATTTTTAAGCATTTTCGTAGTTATCTAAATCATGCTGCGAAATGCTAATTAAAGTTGTAGGAATGCAAACTACTCTCTCGTGTAAAATCCAAAACAAATTGCTAAGCAGTAGCCGTAAATGTGAAAATCAAATACCTTCTTTAATCCCGAATAGACTTAAGAATAGTCCAATTATGGTTATCTAAAACGAGTGACAGAGAGGCCGCCCTGCCGTACCATGTTTTATGCAATATTTATTTTTGGGGCCACACACATTACACGGGACATATGATGGAAAACTGCGCAAAATATGAGGCTTCTTCTACATGAGTAATAGGGAAAATAAAGTATTTGTAATAGGAAAAATATTTGTTGTGGGAAGTTAGTACGCTAGCACGTCGTCCGAAAGAAAATTTGTGTCAAGAGTATAACAAGGTTCGCTTTTATCGTAACTGCACTGGGTTTTATTTGTCAAGATTTTACAAGTGTATTTGTCCAGTCGCTTAAGTGTCGTTTAAATATACTCCCTACTATATTCTCTACATAAACAAACGCACATAAGGAGAACTTTAATAACAATACTTCAAAAAAGAAAAAGACTATAAAATTTTAAATTTTTCGTAGCATATTCGAAGAATCTTATCTTATACAAATAAGTAAATTCTTAGCAGAAACTATATTGTACAAAGAAGATAAATATAGCAATTTCCTCAATGGTTGAATTGAAAACAATCCCGGCAATTACCCAGGGTTTCCAGGCAGGAAGCAACCGACGTAATAGCAGCTCCTCAACCCAGCCGGACTATAAGCCTCGCTTGCAAAAGCCAGCTCTGCTACAGCGGCGGACACTTGAGCAGCGATTACGCGACCATTTTTAAGAGGTTTGACACCGTTTCTCAAGAGGGAGAATGGACGAGCTTTATACTACTTTACTACTAGGAGGTTAGGCAATGTTTTTGAAAGTATTATGTGATAAAAAAGGTGACCCTATGACCCTAAGACGCACTAAATACATTTTCAGTATCACGACAGATACATTCATTGTCAGAAGAGATGGTGAGGAAACACTACTGACTGCATTTGACGACTTCACTGATAAATATGGAGTTACAACTTTGATAATAAACATAAGTTTAGTAATTAATCATCTTTATAAATAGTAACCCTTAATTTAATGATATCGGAAACTCACAGAAAACCAAACGCGTTGTATCAACTCTTTAGACCATATTATAATATGGTTGAAACTTAGTTCAGTTCTTAAAATCTTTCCTTACAAAGATTATCAGACTTTCCCAAGATGGCCTGTCAAACTAAACCCATTTACCCGAATCTACATTGTGCTATTGTTGGAAACACTCATTTTTCAACATCCTGAGTAAAGTGCTATTCCTTTCTGTTCCGTGTTCCGACGGAATTTATCACCACCTACCGTTTTACTTACATATTTTGGATGTAAATTAATCACAGCCCACTGTTGCTATTGTTATGAGTGTTCAATTCTGTTTGATTACATAGTCTTTCTTTGTTGGTGGAAAGCTGACAGTCTATGGCCCGTATTACAGAAGGAGACTTAAGTCTTGATCTATACTTAAGTATCAATTGCCTATTTCTCTCACTATCATAATTACAAAGACACTGCTACACAAGTAGCTCAGAGTATGAGTCGCGTTCTGTAATATGACCACTTCTTCTTTTTCATTTCTTCATCTATTTATAGAATGATCTTCATCGACTTTAAATTACTTAGCGGAACTTTAGGGGGTTGTTCATCCCATGAAACTGAACAACTTCCCCGTTGGCAAACTAAATAAATGAAAATAAAATAAAGGATAGGCTCTTCTGGGCGAGCTTGCTACGTCCTCGACCGCATCTTTACTTGAGTGGTACACATACATTTAAAAGTTTAAAATTGTAGTACCCATATATGTCTCATTTCTGGGCATAACGTTTCTTCTAAGGGAAGTAAGTATATGTTTTACACTTCTAGTTAATATTTTTTCCACAAACATTTTCCCTCAGAATATGGAATGGTGTGCCAAGAATTTAAGATCATCAGATGCAGTCTTTTCCAAAAACAAAATTTTGGCGTCACCGTAATTAGTTAATTAATTATGCCAGGAAAGGCTGACTTAATGGAATATAATTATTAATTTTCCTGGCATATCAAAACGTGTGTACACATCCGAAAGAATATCATGCCTAGCGAATTGCGTAAAATTCAAAGGGTTATTCGTGTCAACAAAAAGACATGAAACAAGTAATCTCCCCGGCACAGACACAGATAAACACATTTGTCACAGGAACACCCGGTGACAAGGCACTTTACTTGACGTGACAAATCTCTGCTTAAGTTTTCCACATATGTCTCGTAAGCGTATGAATTCGCTGGGGTATACCACAGCGCTGATATGGGCCGACACATATTCTGCAATTTATAACAATTTTGTAATGTTTTTTTGCTAAGAAGATTTTTTATCTTCTTTGAAAATAAACAAAATATGTAGTTTTATTTTATGCTCTGATGCTTAGCTTGCAAGTACAACAATCGCTAAAAGCCATTGATATACAATAAAACAACTAGATACCCAATCTCAAAGAAACGTCCACCAACTGTCCGAGCTTTCGAACGAACGGACGGATGGAGTGAGCAGGATAAAAGAACTGAACAAAAGAATGGAAGAGTGAGAAAACCTATAAAGAATAATGCCCAATCGTTCTGATGGACACTTATTTGCCGCGGACACTTTTTGAGCGCGATTGGAAGTCTAGTTGTTTATTGTAGGTCAATGCGAAAGTTCATTAACTCACTAATTTATAGTCAAAAAGTCATTGAAATGAAAAGATTTTTCCAGGTAACCATTAAGTATGGAGAAGTTGCGATTAAAGACAAGAGATAACGAAGTTTCGAAAGAGGGCACGTTAAGCTGTCGGTCCCGGCTGTTGTCCATTGACTACAGTCGTTAAAACCAAGTCAGAGGTCATTGTGCGGTTTGAAAACTGACACCAGGCTTAGCCAAGTTCGCCACACACTTGACTGTATAGTCACACGATAAGAAGAAGATAAGTTTAAGGTCACAAATACAATCAGGCGCCTATTTTAGACAGGCACGGATATAGACACAGCAACGAACCGACCATGAAAACCAAAAAGAAGATGTTGCAAAGCTACACGGAATCTGTTTACTAACAATACAGTTTGTTATAAAAACAGATGTAGAAGTAGAGGCGTGTTGCAACTGTGTGATCAAATCAAACGCGCGGCACGTGCGCGGTCCACGGCGGGGCGGACGTGCGCGCGCGCATTGCGCCTCAACTGCGCAATAACAAGCCTGTCTCTATCTGACAAAGAACATCCATAGTGACATTACTGGCGATTTTAACGTAGTGGTTTTACTAGATACCTGGACTTCGTTCTCATACGAATTTCTTAAAATCCTGTCTTATTCCTTGTCACTACATAGTATAAAACAAAGTCGCTTCCCGCTGTCTGTCTGTCTGTCTGTCTGTCTGTCTGTCCCTATGTATGCTTAGATCTTTAAAACTACGCAACGGATTTTGATGCGGTTTTCTTCTGTAGATAGATTGATTCAAGAGGAAGGTTTATAATGTATAATGCATGCATAATATAGTGGAGAAACACTGATAATTTTAGAGGTTTCTAATGTGATGTCGTAAAAAAACACTTTTTTGATGTCTTATAAAACACTTTTTTTTGCGCTTACGAAAAAAAAATGAACTAATGACCAAATAACCCATTTATCAAATACCAAAATTCTACTTCGGTGGCTATTCTGTGATCCAGTAAAGTATTTTTTTTAATCAAATGATGCATAAAAAGTATGTAAAAAGTGAATAAAATACTGACAAAAATGTATGACCCAATAAAGAGTAGCTGATTTGATAATCACTGACACTTTTGACAAGTGAGAGTATTACGTATTACCTTTTTCAAGTACTAAGTCCATGCCTTTTTCACAAAGCTTCATACTGGCAGTGAGTATAGAATGATAGCAAAGAGTTTTTATGCCTAACAAAATAATTATTTCTGACGAAAATCTTGATTTTCAGTGAAATAAAATAAGTATAAAAGCAAATTAATTATTTTAGTTTTTTCATAAAATAAATCTGATTTTTAGCGATTTTGAACTATTTAAACATTTCTGTAGGCGTAACTGGCATTTTAATTGCTTAGCCTTTCAGCCTTTGCCTCATAATTGTGGAAAAAGATTTTATTCGCCATTTTATTTTGGCGGATATTTGTTATTATTTGTTAAATAAAATATTTTTTGTGTTATTCAATGTATTATCATGAATACACAAAAATTGATTAAGGAATTATCCTTAATGTTTTGTGTAATATCGTAAAATTTTAGTGCACATTGTTAAATCGTATTCAGTTTGAGAACTTTTGATGTAAGTATGCACTTTATAACGATACTAGCATCCCGCTCAGGACTTCGTTCCCGTGGGAATTCGGGAATGTTATGTAGCCTATGTTACTCAGGGATGATGTAGCATTCGAATGGTGAAAGATTTTTTTAAATCGGCCCAGTACTTTTTGAGCCTATTCATTACAAACATACAAACATACAAAAATAGGTACAAATCTTTCCTCTTTATAATATTAGTGTAGATTAGTGTAGATAACGATGTATGTTTTTGACAACATTTTTTTTAGTTTCATTTCCTCGGCTACTGCATTGTAAAACGTTGAACAATATACGTGCCATAATACTTTGTGCATTTAATATAGATCAATATGCACATTGTTCAATCGTTAACACGTTTTCCGTTAATTTTGATTGAAAATACTATATTTTAAGATCTTTAAGTAGATGTACAGACAGCAGCATGTCAGGTTACCCATTTGCACTACGAACGCCGGCGCTGTTACGAGCGAGTTAATGGCGACGTCAAGGTTAACATGTATAGCCTGATGCTGCCGTGTGTACATATACGATGTAAGTTTTCGACAACATTTTTTAAATATCATTTCCTCGGCTACTGCATTGTAAAACGTTGAACAATATATGTGCCTTAAGTATATCATTAATAACTATAAATACATTGTGCATTTAATATTGGTCAATATGGGTCTTAACAGCATTTAATTTAAATGAATGTTAACAGGTTGGCAATGGAGAGTTAACACAAAGTGATGGAAGGATTAACCTAGAAAACCTTTGTGTTTTGATAGACAACATCCAAGAGTTGGTCAACCATGTCTATCCCGACATTGATAACATAATTTGTAAGACTATATCTTGGTTTAAAGAAAGAGCCATTCTGTAACCAACTAACGAACAAGTAGATAAGGTAAACAACTTGATTCTTTCAAGGATTGACGCGCCGACGCAAATACACTCGATACTGTTCTCGATTTGGAAGAAGCAGTTCATTTTCCTACAAAATTTCTTAATTCTTTGAACCCGTCTGGACTCCCTCCTCATAAAATGATGTTGATAGTAGGTTGTCCTGTTATTTTGTTAAGAAACCTGAATCCACCTAAACTTTGCAATGGCACGCGTTTGCTGGTAAAATCTCGAAAAACTTTTATAATAGAGTGCACAATACTCACCGGATGTGGTACAGGAGAAGATAAAATAAAAATAAATAAATGGATGCCTAAATAGATGTATTGATTCCCCGAATTCCTCTGATATCATCGGATTTACCGTTCCAATTTAAACGCCTACAATTTCCGATAAAGATATCTTTTGTAATGACCATTAAAAATCGCAGGGTCAAACTTTCAACGTTGCAGGCTTTGATTTGAGCGTTGATTGTTTTTCACATAGCCAATTATATGTCGCTCTTTCAAGAGTAACATCTAACGAAAAAATGTTTGTTTTATCTAATGACAAAAAAACGGTGAACGTAGTATATAAAGACATTTTGTAGTATATTTAGTTAAACCTGTTCTGCTTACTATTTTCTTATAAACATGTAACAATAAAGCATTTCTTTTTTTTTTATTGCTTCCCGTTGTCTGTATGTCTGTCTGTATGTCCCTATATATACTTAGATCTTTAAAACTACACAACGGATTTTGATGCCGTTTTTTAATAGATAAAGTGATTCAAGGGGAAGGTTTATATGCATAATATATGCCGGCGGCGCATGACAAAAAGCTGTGAACGTTGTATATAAAGACATTCTTTAGTATATTAAGTAAGTATTAATAATTGCACCCGTGCGAAGCCGGGCGGGTCGCTAGTCTATGATATAAAAGAAATCTTCGTGCCAAATTTCAACTTTCTGGGTCAAAGGGTCTGGGCTGGGCGTTGGTGACTCAGTGAGCGAGTCATGACCCTGCATTTTACATAGTCAGATGAATAAAAAGTGCTTATTTAACGCGAAGACAAGGATAGAAAATCTTGGGTTTTCACAGATAAAAGCTCTTGTCATATTTACATATTAATTACTTTATCAAACACAAACATGCATAATGTAGGTACAGATAGTTGATTTTAATGTGGAAATATTATGTCCCCAATTGGCAACCAATCGAGCGTTAAATATAAGCGTCACATGGCAACATTATCGACTATTTTTAGTGGTTTTTGCCCTAATTCCAGTGGTCTAAATTCAGTCCGCGACACCCAACCGACGAATGGTTTAAACATGCTCGTAACTATTTATTTTCTAAAACGTAGACTGATAACGTGATTGTATTTATTTGGTTCACGCCTCGCGCTTATCGTTTAATAGTGACCTCCTTTTGGAGCATCTTCGTTAACTATTGAAATAAAATACAAATTGTCTGTTGGTAGTTTAAAATGATTTATAGCTTTTACAACAGGAGAGACCCTATGAAACACGAGCATGGGGACATATTTTCCATCTAATAAATAACCTTCAAAATGAAGTTTTTTAGAACCACATGACGAAGAATTATAGGCGTATAGATGGATGGATGGAACCGCGTATATTCGTCTGAATTTTTACCTATGTCTAAGAAATCTGAAAAGGCAAGAAGTTATTTTAAACGTACTTTTTTCTACTTAATATGTTGTTTAAGATTCTCGCGGTATTTTCATTAGTTTTAACATATTAAAACTGGTTCTTACCACAACTATTTTCTTTTTTAAGAAAATAACGTTTGTGAAGAAACTTAACAATAACGTGTATTCTAAAATAAACCGAACCAAATGAATCAACGCTAAGTCGCATAGTACATTCTATTTCAAGAGTTAAACACACAATATGAACTACATAAAGTAACGTAAAAAAACCAGGGCAACGTAATATTTTTATCAAATACTCAATAAATGTAGACACAAAAACTTTGAAGCGAAAATAAAGTAGCGATGCTTTTCAACCGACAGTTTAATTTCTGGTCCACAAATTTTAAAATATTTTCAACAGTTTTTATAGGTTGGATGTAAACTACAAAATTCTAAAACAACGCTTGCATTTTCTATCAAGGTAGGCAGGCAACTTATCAAGCTGTAATATAAAGTTAGACATTATTATTAAATAGATAGAAAAGTTTACTATATAGAATTCAGCACAATGAAATGGCAAATGATATAAGATTTAATAAAACAAACATAAGAAATTACTATTGTTAGATGATATTATGTGTATAGTGATGATAGTTTGTCCAGCTTTCTCTCCAAATAAAACACAGTCAAATCAATTATACTCGTAGCCCAATGGCCTTGTTGATCTTAACCGATCAGTGACGTTAAGCAACGTACACAGAGGCAGGGGATCTGATGGGTGACTGTGGTAATTTATCACAAGCGTTTCCGTGCCTTCGTAGGGCATGTTACACCGGCAGGCCCGGCCGTTGTCGATTGACTATATTTAAATCAAGATCAGAGACCATTTAGCGCTTTAAAAGTTCTGACATGAGGGTTAGTCTAGTTCGCTACACTATTGACTGTACCTACACCATTAGGAAGGGGGGGAATTGCACTAACATTAACAAGAAGCCATGGAAGAGCTGCTGTCACCGATGAAGGATAAAACTAGGTATTCTTTCGTGGAAGTTAAATTTTGATAAACCGAATAACAAAACTGTTAACCCATTTCCTGTAACCTATCGTGACTTAAGAGAAATTTGCGCCAAGGAAAATTGCATCTCAAAATATTCGATAGATTGTGAATTTCAGCAATATTTCGAAAAGTTTTCAGCAACGTTTCGAGAGGTTATGGATAACGCTCGCGTCCAATCGATTTTGGCGACAATATCGTTTGAATTTATTATGCAGTGCGACATGGTCACATGCGATAATATTATGTAGGTAGTTGTTATAACGTTCAGCTCTTGAAAATGCACGCCACGGCGCGAATAAAGGATTGGAAACGATGGTTATTTACGGTTTACTCCATTTTTTATTTGAAAGTTAGAATAAGCCTTTGCTTGTAGATGCATTTCCAATATTCATCTCTAGCTCTACATGGGGTTAATCGCCAAATAATTGATTATTTATACCTACAAGATAAGGATGAAGGATGAATCTTTACACAATTATAAACAAGAACTTGACCCTCGAATGTATGTCAAACGTGGCGTCCAATGGTTTCAACCACTGATGGTTTGAACCCATAAGAAGTGCCAAGTTCGCCACACACTTGACTATACCTACACGAGAAGAAGAAGAAGGAGTAAAGGCGCGAGTATAATAATATTTTGTAAGAAAGTGACTACCTTTATCGCTTCAAGAAAAATACAAAAAGACGCTTAAGCAAAACTTCTTTGGAGTTTTCTGAGCGAGGTTTCAGTTAATAACAACTTCAATGTAGATATACACATCAACACGGTCTAGGGATATTGCACGAGATTTTTCATATAAAAGAGGTCTGTTTGAGAAGCTATAAAAGCATACTCGAGATACATGGAGGGCTATAATTTTCAGACGAGCAAATGCTAAAACTTGAATTTTCAATTCTAGTCAATAAATTTTGTTTTACTTGACATTTGTAAAAACTTTTTGTATGAAAATGGTCGAATATACGCAAATATTTTTTTCACTTTCATCGCGTTCACACAAATTTCAAGTAAAACAAAATTTATTGAATAGAATTGAAACTTCAGATTTAGCATTTGCTCGTCTGAAAATTATAACCCTACATCTCGAGTATGCTATTATAGCTTCTCAAACAGACCTCTTTTGTATGAAAAATCGTGCAATATCCCTAGACCGTGTTGATGTGTGTACTTTTAAAAACAATAACATAAAACCAGGTAAATAGATACACAAACCGCAAAACGTTTAGTGGTTTGAACTTGGTGGCTACGTTTACGTAACGTAGCACGTATTTTCTTAAAACAATTCTCTGACAAATTATTACTCTCTAAACCAACTGTAAACCAAATCGCATTTGCGTAATGGTGTGTGACGTGTAACTATGGTCGCAGCATACGGGATGTAGAGTAGAAACACTACAAACACATGTCGAGCGAAACGAAGATAATACATACATACATATATACGCTCACGCCTATAACCCGACGGGGTAGGCAGAGCATCAGTGGTTCTAGCGAACTACTTTTTTTTGTAAAACGCTACACACTCAAAGGCCCACACTAAGGTTTTCCCTTGTGTCGTGGAACATACATAAAGACAGACACAAACACCCATGACCCGAGAACAAATATCTGCTTTTTACACAAACATTTGCCCTGACCGGCCGTCAAACTTGATGCCACGTTAGACACAAATTGTGAGGGTAATCAGATGGAACAAGTTGTATAATGGTGAGAGGTGGTCAGCCTTTCGCCCATTAGAAGATAATCGATTATTTAATTATTGATGGCTCTGACACAACGTTCTGACCTTCCGTACGCGTGTGTTTTTCATGCTCTACATGCAAAAATAGACATGTTTCATGGTGGTTTTCGTGGTCGAGAGGAACTCATGGCAGCTACTGAGTGCCGTTGATGTGGCAAAATACTGGGCACATATGACGTATGTCTTCGACACTATATTGATATATTTGACAGAAAAACTTTAGCCTCTTTCAGGATGTTTACCAGGGCTTTAACACTCTTTAGTAAATAGTTTTGTTAGGACCCCTATTATCAAGACTGGCCGTTTTAGGAGACAGGAGAGGAATTGTGAGGCATGTTGAATTTGCGGGGGGGGGGGGTAATATAACATTTTGTTACAAATTGACGGAGATAGTTTTATATTCATTGTCCTGTAAACGACTCAGAGAGTTTCTTGACTATAAGAAACAGATAGTTTAAAGTTTCACTATACTGCATTGAAATTATTATAGACTCTAGCATCCTGAAGGAAAGAACGCACAAAATTGGCTATACACGTAAAATTTTACGTACTATAGTCAGATCCTTACTATAGCAGGTATAGCAAAACAGAAAAGAATACCAAATGATACAAAGAAAACGATTTGGAGTAAAAGCAATTCTATGAATGCAACTGGCACTTTCGACGTTGTTAGAAATCATACTGTTCCCTCCATACACTTCTGCCCAAGTACGGACAGCAACCGCACATAAAAACGAAAGTGTGCTAACATAACAGCTAGTGTTTACGCAGCCGGCATCCGAATGGGGACTTAGATAAAGTAATGTACCCACTGTTACCCTAATTTCGTTGCAAAATGACTTTTATCGCAAGTTAGGTAGAGTTCACAAGATGTGTCGAAGGCTGCGTGTCAATAACTCAGTACCCACGCATTCCATTAGTCAATATAAATAAGTGTGTGTCAAAGTTAGAAGAGCGTTAAATCATTTAAACTTTTAATGATGAGGACTTCCACCGACGACGAAAGATGCTTCAACATGTCAACTGCAAAGTAATACACATATCAACAAGGCCTAGATTAGAGGAAGCGAAAAAGGTGTTTCGATCGTACCAGGTGGCAATCTGTGCATGGTCTCTGTCTACCCTATGGCAGAAAGGCGTGAGCCTATGTGAGTGTGCGTGCGTGTGTATGTTTTATAAGTAACATCCTAAACATTCTTCGAAATAAAGCTATTTTGACTTTGAAAATATGTGTAACAGTATCTAGGGATATTATCCGATTTTTCATACAACAAAGGTCTTTTTGAGAAGCTTTATTACTTGGGACACAAAGGGATAAAATGGCCCGTTCGAGCAACCTGTATTTTCAGTTTCTAAAATAGAATTCTATTTAAGTATCTTGAAGTTTGTAAAAACGGGGCGAAACCGTAGCTTTAGTATCAAGTCAATCTAAGACCACTTTATGGTCTATCTACCCCGAAAATTAAACTATACCTGTAGGCTTAAAAGGTATAATTAATTTTGACTTTTATAATATTATAAAGAGGAAAGATTTGATTGTTTGTTTGCATTGAATAGGCTCCGAAACTGGAACTACTGGACCGATTTGAAAAATTCTTTCACCTTTAGAATCCTACATTATTTCCAATGAACATGGGCTACAAAATTTTCCCGAATAACCCACAGGAACAAAGTCCCGGGCGGAAAGCTAGTCTAAACGAATATTATAAAGAGGAAAGATTTGATTGTTTGTTTGTTTGCATTGAATAGGCTCCGAAAGTACTGGACCGATTTGAAAAATTCTTTCACCTTTAGAATGCTACGTTATACGTGATGGACATAGGGTACATTATTTTCCCGAATTCCCACGGGAACGAAGTCCCGGGCGCAAAGCTAGTCTATTATAAAGAGAGGTTATTGTCCTATTCCTGGTAAATATTCCGTCGGCAAGTTTCAGCGATTCCGTTCCAAGTCGCTAGCTCCGAGTTAATAATTCCCTTCGCGACCGAATCTCAATATTATTGAAACGTTGCGGACCGCTAATATCGATCCCGCAGGCTTTCCACGATCAAAGGAGAGTGGCCAGATGATTGGGAAAATACTCGGTATTAGCAGAGAAACTTGAACAGAAAACAGGACACGTGCGAATCTTATAATCCTTACTTAATATTATAAATGCTAAGGTAACTCTGTTTGTCTGTCTGTCCGTCTTTCACGCCTAAACTACTGAACCAATTTTATTGAGATAGATTAGACCTTGAGAAAGGACATAGGCTACATTTTATTCCACAGCTGGGCACAATATAACCTGAAGTCCACGCGGGCGGAAAACTAGTTTTTAATAAAATATTTCATCTACACTAAAATAAAAAAATCTTTATTTGCTTAAATAAGTTTTACAGTGGATGGCTGGGGTCCCCGCACTAGGCGAACCGGTATCGCGGGATATAGTTTGAGCCTAGTTCGAACTCTGATGGTGACAGCGGGCAACATTTGGACATTATTCATGCGAATAATGAAAGATTTGATTGTTTGTTCGCATTGAATAGGCTCCGAAACTACTGGACCGGTTTGAAAAATTCTTTCACCATTAAGTAAAATCTTACGTTATCCCTGAACTTCGGCTACATAATTTTCCCGGATTCCCACGGGAATGAAGTCCCGGGCGGAAATCTAGTTTTAAATATGTTCACCGCCGTGTATACTCCTTATGATTTGAGTCTTTATGAGAGAAACCTCATAATACTCATTATCAGAGGCTTTTATGAACGTTTTAACAGATGATTCAGGCTTCATGCAGTGTATGGTCCGTATTACAGAACGCGACTCAGACTCTGATTTAGGTTTACTTAAGTAGCAGTCGTCTTTGTCATTTTGATAGTGAGAGAACGAGACCATCAATACTTAAGTATAGATCAAGACTTAAGTCTCCTTTTGTAATACGGGCCTTGTTTTTTGGCTTGAAAATAAAGAAGTTGGGTTGGGTAATTCCACTTTTTTCAATTAAAAAGGAAAATATCTGATGTTATTTTAATAACGTTAAATTTAATATCAAAGAGGAAAACGTGAGTGCCAGAACCGGTTTTAAAATTAAGTCAAAACCGCAAACAAGTCGCCATTCCACCACGTTCAGAGGATCGCTTGTTAATTATTATGCAACTTATTATTAATTAGCATTAATTCAATGTCATACGCATTCACTGTTATACTGAGTTTAGTCAAATATTTTGACATTTGGCACGCGCTAAAATGTGCTGTTTTTGGCCTGCCGCTTCTGTGTTGAAACTGATTTATTAACTGAGTTATCTCCGATTCTCAAGGTGAACTTCACACGACTCAAGTAAATATTCGCGTGTTGCTAGAACACAAAATGGCTAATGCAATGTGCTAACCAATATTTCTTCCTGAAAAATAGAAAAAAAATACAGAACAGATAGCTAGACTCGAAATGGGATTGGTCCGGACACGTTTCGCGCGAATGCACCCCAACCGATGGGCAAACATAGTCAATCAATGGATAACAGATGGGTATCGTCGACCAAAAAAAGATGATATGACGACCTCAACGCTTTTCGGAGAGATTGGTTTGACTGTATTGTCAAATAACCTGGAAAAAAGTTAGGGGAGTTCTTTATCCAAAAGCGGAATAGATGAGATTAAAAAAAACACATTCAAACTCAAAAGTGTTTATTTCATTGAACATACAAAATGTTTCTTGAACACGTCAATAAAGTGATGTATTTACATCAGTAAAATAGTGAATTATATTAGTACTTTTGACTTTGCGCCTATTCGCAAAGGTGAAGTCTTCCTCAGGAGAAGAATAGGCAAAAAACTCCGAGGGTCGCTCTTTTAAGTCAATCATATAAATTTTCTTACTTCATTGTTATGAATTCTTTTCAAAGTGACCTCGATTTGCAGGTTTTATCAAGTCTTGTGCAAAGAGATGCGTAATAACTATGTAATATTAATAAAATAGATGATTATCACTGAATAAAGGCCATCTTCAAGGATCAATGACAGGAAACCAACACTGGTTACCCTTATTAAAGGTAAATAGGAAATCTACAGATCTAATCTAGCATATTTTAATGTGTGGCGAAATGTCAAAGTATTAGCTTGAATTAGAAACAGAGGCCACTATTTATCACTTATGCTTATAGATTTAGGTATGTACGCTTTAATTTAAAAAAAAAAATTGTTTTTTAAGTTAATATTTGCACACCTTGCCGGTTGAATGCACAGATCACCTATATTTAGCTTAAGATCATTCCACTGTATTCTTGTAAATAAATGAATTTATTATTGTTATTTGTTTTCCTACTAGCTTTCCGCCCGCGGCTCCGACCGCGTGGACTACAGGTTATATCGCGGCCAACTGTGGGATAAAATGTAGCCTATGTCCTTTCCTAGGCTCTAATCTATCTCTGTACCAAATTTCAGCAAAATCGGTTCAGTAGTTTAGGCGTGAAAGACGGACAGAAGGACAGACAGACAGACAGACAGACAGAGTTACTTTCGCATTTATAATATTAGTAAGGATAGTAAGGTTTTCATTTGTGTAAAAAGCAGATGTTTGTTCTCGGGTCATGGGTGCTTGTAAACTGCCTTTATGTTCCGAGGGACCGCCGACACAAGGGAAAACCTTAGTGTGGGCCTTTGAGTGTGTAGCGTGTTGAGTTTATATCCAATCCTATTAATATTATAAATGCGAAGCTTGTAACGATGGATGGATGTTTGTTACTCCTTCACGAAAAAACTACTGAACGGATTCTATTGAAACTTTGCAGCTTAAGACATCAGTACACATACATAGGCTAAATATTTTTTTCCAAATTACCACGGGAACGAAGTCCTGGTAGAAAAGCTAGTAAGTTTTAACGTCATCTGTCTATATACGTCCTCCTTATAATATATTAGTTTATGGAAATGTTTTTAATTTTAAATGGTTACTGGTGCACGCGTCTGTCTTTTTCATTTTCTCCTTGTTTGCTAGGATATGTATTTTTAGGAATTATAGCTGTGTCTTTTGTAGCCTTTTTATCTGTCTGTGTATATGTTTTTTTCATTAATCCTGTAAATAATAAACTGTTAAATAAAATGTTTTTCGTTGCGGCATGCTTTCTGAGCACTTCGAAAATTGTTAAAGTGTAAATCCAGCACTCTCATTCATACCCTTTTCACAGCTATTCCAGCATCACGATAGAGCACTGAATTCACAGGATTCGTGTGAGAAAAGAAAATAGCTTCAACGAGAAAAGAAAATAGAATATCGGAACGTTTTCCAGTCACGTCTCCTCAAATTAAATTTCACAATTTGTAGCGGTTTGGCGGTTGGCTTTGCTGACCAATTCCTTAAATTCTGACTCTTAATCCTTTCTTCGCTAATGACGAGAATTGATAACTCAATTTTTTCAGTCGAAAAATTGGATCTTTTTTTGATCTTTCAACTGGGAAAAAAGTTTTATATAATACTAGCATCCCGCTCGGGACTTCGTTCCCGTGGGAATTCGGGAAAATTATGTAGCTTTAGGTATCTCTCTTTCAACCTCTCGGGTGGTTAATCAGGCCATGAAACTGAACAACTTTCCCAAGGAACATAGGTCAAACTACGAAAAAAAAAATTGATCTGCCATACAAAATGCGCTATATGCTGATGAAGTTTGTATGGGAACCACCCGAGAGGTTGAAAGAGAGATACCTAAAGCCCTGTATAACTGTATACAACAAAAAATAAAACTAAAACTCGGACAAAGTTTAAAAAAATAGCTGTATGGACATAGAATCGTTGTTGTTTTTTAAACAAGAAAAAAAACGAAGTTGATTAATTGCAACTAACTTACACAATTACACATATAAGTATCACGCCTTAAATCCCCGTCGGGGTTGGCAGAGCATCAATTGGTTCTATTCACTTGACGCCACTGACCTAAATATGAAATTCTACTTCTAACTCAAGAATATTCCTCCCACATACAAGACTTCCTCAACCAACTAGCTATTTCAGGTCGCTTGGTTACAGCCAATTCTCTATCTCGCTCGGATTTAGGGCAGGAAGAGAGATAGATGGAGGACGTCGATTGTTATCCCGAGACGTGGTGACGCCAATGAGGGTTTGTTTTTGCCGTAGGCTTTTGTTGTTTCATTGGAGGTAAATATTTGCAGAAAAAAAAAATGACACAAAATTGTTATACTATCACTTTCGTCTCGACAAGTTGTAGGTAGAGAATAGGGTATGTGTACCCGGGTTTGCCCGGGTACTTCAAGTACTCTGTAGAACCGGTTTTGAAAAAAACCCGGTTCTCCCGGTTCTGTTAAAAATAATAAGGTATTTTTCATTTATCATATAATACATTTTTAAGACTAACGCAAGCCGTAACGCGGTTGCAACGTTACACCGTGTAAGTTCTTCTAAAAAACTGCATTTTGACGTCCGGTAAAAGAAACGGGCAGGCGGAATGAGCTCATGCAGCTCCTCAGCACGCTCCCCAAAGTATAACTTGTAAAAATACTAAAGATACTCGAAGAATTGACCATAAAGGAAGCAAAAGACCGTAAATCTATGACCGCTAATGATTAGATTTTGGACATTTGCAATATCATCGTCATATTTCTACCAATTACCCCAAATCCTTAACACAAAAACCTTTCTCTTGAATCACTTCATCTATTGGTGAAAACCGCATGAAAATCCGTTTGGAAGTTTTTGAGTTTATCTCGTACAGACCAACAGAGACGTGAAGGGGACTTTGTTTCATTAAATGTAGTGATTATAAGTTTTTTTCTAATTAAAATATTGTTTCATGACCGCCTGAAGCTTTGTTTACACCGATAGGGGTTACAGCCGTGAGCATATGTTTGTAAAATCCTATCTTCATCATCTTCATCAGCCCATATACGTCCCCACTGCTGGGGCACGGGCCTCCCTCAATAACATGAGGGGTAAACGCCATACTCACTACGCTTGGCAGACGGGTTGGCGAGGGTTTTGATATAATTGCAGAGTTTTCCTTCTCTGTGTGCAGATGAACTTGCTCGCATATTTATCTTAGTCGCCTTGTACGACACCTCGGTAAGAAAGAGGGTGGTCCTATTCTACTCTGCCGGGGACTCACACGGCTAAAATCCTATGTTTTATGACTATTTATAATGAGTAGTCTGATCTAGTATCGCGAGCGCCTTGATAAGATTCAAAGTGATACGCACATTCTACCTTAAGGCTCTCTACGTTGCACAAAATATAATCGACGTATTACGCAAGTATGTAAACTATCATAGAAATCATAGTGCTACTAATATTATAAACGCGAAAGTTTGTATGTATCGATATATGGATGTATGAATATGTTTGTTCCTCTTACAAGCTTAAACGGCTGGACCAATTATGATCAAATTCGGTATGGAGGTAGCTGACACCCTGAATTAAAAAAAGGCTACATAGTTTTTCCAAATTCCCACGGGAACGACGTCCCGGGTGAAAAGCAAGTAAAATAAACATATATATATATATATATTTGCTATATGTCTGTGTTTATATTGTGTGTGGAATAAAGGAATTTGTATTTATAAAATGTTAAATAGGGCGTTACAAAAGGTAGCTCCGCCTAAGACAAGCCGTCACACCGACAAACAACTTGTCAAGACAAACGTTCTACTTATAGATTTGATAAAACAGCTATCACTGCCGTATCAACACCACACTTATCACCACATTAAATAGCAATAAACCGTTATCACTCATCACTATCGCGGATTGCTAGTATTTGTTCGTGATAACTTTGATAAATACAATACAATTTTTAGTTAAGAACAATGGCTGACCTTAACACGTTCGATGGTATCACTTCAAAGGTTAATTTTTGTCGTTTCTGCAGTAAAATGAATTTTTAATTGTGTTTGAATTGGAATAATGGTTGCAATGTGAAACTGCGATAGCGTGGGTTAAGGGAATTTAATTTAATGCATACGACTGAATAATTAGACTTGGTAATTAGCTGACTACATATTCCTGTACCATAGATAAAGTAATCCGATTATGAAACGACAAAAAGACTCAAGTATCTAAATATATAAAAGGAGAAACTGACTGACTGACTGACATATCAACGCACAGCCTAAACGGCTAAACGTAGGCACTTGAAATTTGGAAGGGACGTAGCTTAGGTACCGTAGAGGTGCACTAAGAAAGGAATTTCCGAAATTCCCACGGGAACGGGAATTAGCGGGAAAATCCTTTTGTATGAAAAATCTAAACCGCTTAAGTTAGACGCTTGAAATTTGGCATGCAGGTACCTTAGTAAACTTAAAGCTTAGTTGCAACAGGATATTGCAAAATTCCCACGGGAACGGGAGTTAGCGGGAAAAAACTTTTGTATGTAAAAATCTAAAACACGTAAGATAGATGTTTTCAATTTGTGTACTCTGTACAAAAAAAAATTAACTCGCAAACGAAGTTGCGGGCATCAGCTAGTGCGAAATAAACCATTAAAAGTATATTTCTTACTCAACTTTTCTTAAATTCTTAAATAACTTTGAAGGAATTTAAGTACCCTTTCAACGAAGCGCAACTCCCACGCACCGAAGGAACACAGCACAAGCTGTTAGGCGTCGGACTTCGGTAGGAGGGTGGTCGCGAACCAGACGGCCATTTACAGAGCCTACCACACCGCATGAGACCACTGTAAAGTATTACAGGACGCCACCTCAGATGCAAAACAAACTTAGGTGTCGTTACCTAAGATGGATTACTAGGAGGCAGGTCTCATCTGTGTTTCCTTAGTCGCCTCTTACGACACCCACGGAAAGAGATGGGTGGTGTTACTGTCAACCGATCACCACAATTCGACCTAAACATAACTCATATTTAACCATCCTCGGCCAATTTCTCTATCACGAACAAAAGCCCGTTTTTGTTTTGGAAACCAGCAATCTAACCGCATAAAAACTGTCAGTTACAAGGCAACATATATATGAAAAATGCTACACAGGCTCGCCACATTGACGGTCAATAAGCCCACGGCTCGACAACGGAAACTGAAAATGTTTTCATACGAAATAACAAAGGTTGTTATTTCAGGAGAGAAGGGATATTCTAATCCGTAAAAGATTTAAGTCATATTTTTTTTTACCAGCCCATATAGTCCACCACGCTGGTCCAATGCGGGTTGGTGGACCGCTTGTCTTTCGAAAATGAATTTTCTTGGATTTTTTTGGGTTTTCCTTCTCCGTTGAGCAAGTCGTCATCAGCCCATATACGTCCCCACCGAGGGGCACGGGCCTCCCTTCGAAATACGAAGGGGTTTTAGGCCATAATCCACCAATCCATAATCTATATACGAATCCATAATCATAATCCGTTGAGCAAGTGATTAATTGGAAATCCGTACATAAATCCGAAAAGATGAATTTAGTGGTACAGGCCCGCACCAGGGATTTGAACTCGCAACCTTCCGAATACAAGTCTGGCTCAATACCAACTGAGTTATCATGGTAATCATATAAAAATAATAATTTCGGGGATAGATTTTAAGGTAAAAAATAATAATGTCGCGTTGAAAGACATCATCCAAGCTTAATTTTTTAGACAAGGTATTTTATAACCGCCCAAGTTTGTCAAGTGTGGCGGTTAAGACATTTTCTCAAATGCATTTGGGAGAGATCTTTCTTAACAGTGGTTAAGGTGAAGATAGATCACAGTCGTTACCCGCGCGCCTAGCCAACCACTCATCTGTTCTTGATTTGTGAAAAACAATAAATGCATTATTTTGTGAACCGTATGAATTCTATCATTTGAAAACGTTCTATCTGATTACTGAACGTGAACACTGAACTATAACTTACCTTATGTATGAACAATGAACATACTTAAAAGTGCCAATCTACCTTACACTAATTAAGGACATTAGACTAAATGTCGTAACTCAATTAGACCAGCTGAGTAAAACCTTCAAATCTACTTGTACTCCCTAAGGGCTCTTTCATTGTCTTGCGTGTTCGCACCCGCATACGGGCCTGCAACCTGACATTTCATACATGTTTTTTTCCCGCGTGCGTGTAGCGCGCCTTACAATAAAAACATGTAAGTATGTAAGTATGAAATGTTAGGTTGCGGGCAGGCCCGCATGCGGACGCGAACACGCATTGACAATAAAAGAGCCCTAACTTGTACACACCTTAAGATCACACTATTTGACTGAAAATGTATTTGTGAAAATGGCTAATTTTCAAAAAAATCACCGGCGCAATTTTTTCCCATGACGATCTTATTGTTATGGACATCACTACCACACAAATCTTCTTCTTTGTTCTCTCTACAATACTGGGCGTTGGCAGTATCTCAGCATCTGTCTGCCTATCACCAAAAGGAGAAGCTCTTCGACGCCTTTCCAATTTAAACCCAGAGGGTTTAATGTTCTTGAGACATGTAACTTTAACACAAATAGGTAGCCTGATTCCAACAATATTTAGCAGCCAGGCAAAATTATGCTGTTTGATATAATTTCTATTTCAACTCCGCCGATCGATGAAATATTACGACGTACTACGGCCTACTAAATGTCTTTCCAGCCGGCTGAAAAGATTACCATAATGTGTCATCGTTTTTGATTGATGTCGCTTTTGCCATATTTCTTAGTGGATTTTGTTGATGTTAAGGGCTTGAGGTTGGGCAGTAGTATTATGATGTTAATGATAAAACCCTGAACTACTTAGAAGCTGTACGCAGCATTGTTTCATCGCCTAAAAACCTCTTAAAACTTGAAAATATAGTTGCCTAGTCATATGTAAATATCCAAAGTATCTAGTTATATGCCTTGCGGCTGACATGATGATGATGATCCAAAGTACATAATGTAGTTTACAAGTTTTGTGTAATTTAAGTTTTTTTGTGTCTTAAATTAATTTAGTATGTTTATGTAACCTAATTTTATCCAAATAAAGCTCGTCAGGAAACAGAGGCGTGCGATATATCGAAATTTATCTATTTCGAATTTATAAACTCGGAGTTAGTTAAGTAGGTAACCTATTATTTAAGTTTTTTTTTCTGGATAAGGCCAGGACAGAATATCAGCTACTGATGGTTCTGCCACAGCAACACGCTGAGTCCTGGTCCGATTTGCTGCTTTTCATACTTTTTTATGTTTTTAATATTTTAAGTGACCCATTTTCTGGCAAATAAATAATTTTTTAATTTTTTATTTTAAGTACAGGGACAACAGCACATCATGCTATCCAAGACTGTCAAATTTCTTCAATCGATTTTCAATTTTATCTCTAAGTATTAGAGTTTACAAACCATTGGGGAAATTTGACAGTTTGTGGTAACCTGATGTGCCGTTGACTGTACATGTGTGTTAAAAAGGTTCAAAATTTTAGGATGAGACTGGCAACTATTTGACATACCGAATAATCTGAAGTTTTGCATACAATTTGTACTCAAATAAGGCATAGGGGAGAACAAGACAATTTGGTATGTTAAAATATTCATATATGTTTGAAAACAACCCAACGAGTTTCACAAAGGTCTATTATCTAATAGGTGTAGCGTCTGTCTGTTGCCAGAAACAAAACAATACGTCCACGACGACTGACGACGCTAGATTTCAGCGTCAGGGTGGTAGGTACGCTATCAAATTGTAGGTTTCGTGCCGACGCTTTTAGCCTAGAAATAAAGCTAGCTCAAAATTACTAGCTTGCTAGTTTACTATGCTAGCTGGAAAAACTAACTTTCTATAGGTCCCGGGCATAAGCACCTTAATCAAATTGCATATACTATTGGCTTTTCATACTTTGCTTGTAGATAAATACCACTTGTCGTTCTACAATTCATCTGTAATCAATTGAACAAAGTATAGTGTGTAATACTGCGTTTTAGTATTTTTAAAACGCTTGCCCGCGTGAGGGATATTCACAAATAATTTTTAGGGAAAGAAAAATATTCGGTGCGAATGGGATTTGAACCCACGACCCCAGGATCAGATCTCCTGGTGCTCTAACCAACTGAGCTATCGTGCCTTCAAGTCAAGCGGCGAAATTTCTCATTCCTCATTTCTCATAAAACTGCGTTATTATTGATTTTAATCAATAAATAATCTTGATACATTGTTTTAAGTTATATGCACAATGCGTGGCCTCCGAGAATAGGATTCGGGTTTTAAAAAGAGATGTCGGTTATTGTCGAAGACATGCAAATGTAAGATAATTTACTATCATTAAAAACTTTTTTAGAAACTTAACGTTCAACGTCAACTCTGACACCAGGGTTAGCCTAGTTCGCCACACACTTGACTATACCTACACGATAAGGAGAAGAATGATAAATAAGCATTATTGCATCAAATTCGGGTTTTGTTTGTTCACATTTGTACCTTACGTCTTTATGTTAAGATTGTGTTACAAGGTGTTAAAAAAGTCTATATGTCATGTTGATCTTCTTCCATATTGGCTGAAAGAGATATCTAATTATAGATAAGCTCTAAGTTTTTTAACTCAATCGTATATTTTTTGTTACGTGTGAGAATTCACAGTTAGGTATTGCAGGCAATAAATGTTATGCAATTTTTAAAACAGGTAGTACACATTTTCATTTCATAGTAGTGATAAATCAAGTGCAACAATAAAAGAGCGATTACGTCGGAATACTAGGATAGGAATCCGTTTAATGAAAGTGTTGTATGTGGGCTAACTACTTTTAAAGAAATATGTTACGAACGGTATGCGATTTTCGTACCGGAAAATTGGAAATTGAACTTTCTATGGGCTTCCCTATAATTGTTAGTTAGAATACGATTTCAGAACGGTTCTGAAATTGTATTCTAAATAGAAGCCATTTGCCTAATCTATATTATGTGACAGCTAATACCCGAAGTGCAGTTACACCACCACAGGCCACAGCCTTCAGTGGCTAGAATCCGTACCGTAGGCTCTTCAATGTAAAGTATTAATAAGCACGATACATTACGAAGATTTTCACATTTTTGAACATATTTTATGCTGGGTTCTTACCACTAATAGCGTTAAATAAATTTTGCTGTTATTGCAAGAACTACGATTTCCATAATTTCCGAGATTTTTATTGAGGTAATGTTTTTGGTTGCTTATATCACGCTTGTTGTTTGACATTTAATTTGGAGTCTGAGGCAGTGATTTGGAAGTTGATCATTCTTTTACTACGTACTTTTAACAATAGTAACAATGCGCATATTTCTACTACAAAGGCACGAACTTGAAAACAATCCGAGGAGGTAAAGTATTCATTTCATTGACAACACATGAATTTTCTCACATGGTTAATAGGCGTTTGTATAAATGCTAAATGCATAGACCGCTGTCAATGCTGCAGCATTGATCCCTTGACATTTAGAGTTGTGTACGCCGACGTCATCAAAGCAGGATGTTACATACTCTGCGACCCTGCGATTATCTGGCTTGTAATGGGTTTTGTTGCGCTTTGTTTAGTATTATTATCAGTTTGAATTTTGTAAGAGCAATTTCATTCGGGATATGTAGTCTCCTGGCTAAGAAATCTGTGGGGTTGGTTCGGCTGAAGTACCACCTCTTTGTTTAGAGCAGCTGTCTCAAAATGAGGATTGCTATGATGGTGTTCCATCTCCAGTAGGAAAAGAACAAAAAGAAAATGTAGAGTCGAGAAATCATATGCGACTTCGAGGAAACCTTCAGCGTGCGCTTTTAAGTGCGTGACGTTTGTGGAGTTTATGATGTTAAATATGTTCAAGTTTTATCACCCAAAATTACGCGCTTTCTTCTCACATAAAGAGCTTACTTCAGTTAATTCCATTGGAAGTTAATTCATAATTTAATTATGAAAACGGTTTCAATTAGGTATGGGTTTTATGAAACATCCTTGTCTGTTAACAAATCTGAGAGGTGACCTACATTTTAAGGAGAGGTTATTCAAAATTGGTGAGAGATTTTAATTAGAACCGTTCAAAAACTGTTAAAACAAATCGCTGACCATTTAGCATGATTGTTGCATGTTTAATGTTCAAGATGGTTGCTATTGTCGCAATGTTGGTGTGGTTTAACGTTTGTTTTTATTGGCTTGTGCAACTCGAAGGTTCGTACAATTTAGTTCGCAAATTAATTATTTATATCGACTATCTAAAACGATCGATTGCATTGATTTAATATGACCAATTGGCCGAGACATCTTCTTAACTCGAACTCCTTCGTATTCAATAATCGAAACACATTACTGCAAGAGAAACATCAATATTAGACGACAGAGAGCTTTCGATACGGCTCGTCAATTAATGTTTCAAGAGCATATCTTCTTAACATACAAAGTTAAATATATACCACGATAAACCCCATTGTTTATGTCATGCACTAAATAAAACCCATGACGCGTTTAGTTCACAAATAAGTGGCGCTAAAACAAGCTTAAATGTAGAGCGGGCGGTGATGATTAGGTGTAAAAATTCTCACTTCTACAACACGAATTAGTAATCGATATTTTGATTCAGAAAAGAGCGACAAAGGAAACATTTTATTTGTACAAATAATTTTTGGAAATGTCACTAAAATGAAGCGATAAATAAAAATGAATCTTCACACTGCAATCGCAAATATGGAGAACAGCGACGTGTACTTCAGTTTTTTAAGAGTAGCTGCTAAAGAAGCATCTACCAAATGTGGGAAACATAACTGACAACATTCCGAAAGTAGCTCGTTTCCTGCGGCGAGGCGAGCCGCGAGCGCACGACGTTGCGCAATCATCTAATGCCGCAGCCTACAACTTGCATCGCAGCCTTGGCGCGGCACTCTGCGCCCGCGCAGCGCCGGCAATGACCTTGCAGCCACTCAGTCACTGTGGCTAGACCTTCACACACTAACACAAACTTTTTGCTGACAATTGGAACACCTACACTACCTACAGCTCTATACATCGCCTGGGAAGCTTTGTTCTCCTCATTCATAATTCCGAATGTCACCATGATGTAATTCGCTCGTTTTAATTAAAAGTTTAATCATGATAAGGTATCCATCATTGAAAAAGTTTCCTCAATAAGCAATTCTTATAATTAACGAGTATTTTTCATTGAAGTATGGTAATGAGAGGGTGCCAATCTATACCTAAATACAGTGACATTATATTAAAATAAATTAATGAATTATGGTAATAAATGTTAATTTCCAATCTTTTGTTAGTTGAATGACGTGACTTTCAAATAAATAAAGCGAAATAAGCGATCAGATGTGAAATAAAAATTTTCAAGAAGAGTTTGCTAGAAACCAAAAGAGTAAATGGTCGAGATTTGTACATAAAGTGATGAGCACACCAACGATGCAACGACTAAGCCATGGGTGGAGGTGAGCTACTGTACGACATGGCTGACGACAGGGCGCTGGCGGTGCACATGGCGGGCGACGCTACGCCTACAGTAGAGCGGAGGCCGGCCGGGGCCGGGGCCGGGCGGCGGCAGCGGGCGCGGCCGGCCCCGCTCAGCATGAGCTGAGTGCGCGCGAGGGCATGCGCGCCACAACAACCACAAAGCCAATGAGGAGCGAAACAAATGTTGTAGAACGACGACTCACCGAAATGAGACGTTATATTGCCATGACCGTTGGCCAGTGGCAATGCCGTCACCAAGTCTTGCACTAAAAAACAACGGCTCTCGTTTAACATCTCATAAAATAACAGCTAAATATTACAATACAAAGACTGCAGTTAGAGTGGCCGCAGCTTATCACACGACGTGGAATTACTTTTGATAAATTGAAAACTTTATGTTCCTGACTTATCAGACGAGGATTAAAGTCTACGTGCAAGCAATAAAGAGTCTCTACTTCTACAGATAAACTTTTATTGAACTTGCAGCGGCTCTATACGAAGTTTTTACTATAACAAATTATATTATCTACTAGTCTCATTACTGGCACCAAAATAAGTTGTTTAACTCGTTACAATTCGATTACCATTCAAAATAGGTCAAGCTGATAACGTGGTGCGCTCTGATAAGAATCTTGTCGGATCACATACATAGCTGGATCGACCACTATGTCAATGTTATATTTGCTTGCCAAATACGCAACCAAGCTCTATAGTAAGTACCGTGTGTAGAGTTAGGAGACTCACCCGAGCTGAAGTGTGAGCGCTTCACGTCGCCATTCTCCGAGTCTCCGTCCAGAGGCCGTTTCCTGGAGTCCGAAATCTCCGGACTGGGACAAGTATCCATTCCTGTGTCAGCGGCCATGTTGAATTTCAGGGCAAAACTTTAAACTTCTCTAGCATAATTCCCATTACGTAATTGCTTCAGAATGCGTATACGGTTGCGGCACTTTGCATTATTGAAACATCAATCAAAACACTTAACACTTAAACAACTAAAACGAAGGAAATTGAAGTTTTAAATGGTCTAATTACTAAAATAAGAAGAGAAGTGACACTATACTTATTACGTCTAAACGTTTTGTGAACGTTTGTCGATACTGCGGCTGTTGTGTGTGGCGCATGGCCGACCTGAAATTATCCGCAAATGTCATGCCTTCATGTTGGCGCTCCTGCGTTTTGACAGTTCCCAGCTGATTATAGAGCTGCACGGAAAACACTTATATCGATTTAAAATGTATAATCAACTAAAATGTTTTTTGTAATACAATAATATTTCTTCTGATAAATTGTTTTAAAAAAAACCTAAAATGAACTAACTAGCTTAAAAAATAAAAAGGAGCTACACACTCAAAGGCTTTCACTAAGATTTTCCCCAATCTCGTGGGTCTCCGAGGATATACACAAAGACAGAAACGAACACCTATGACCCGAGAAAAACCATCTGCTTCTACACAAATTGACGGCCGGTTTGGTCGAGTGGTAGTGGCGCTGCCTCTTGATCGACGGGTCCTGGGTTTGAATCCCAGTCGGGGCAAATATTTGTGTAAAAAGCAGATGTTTGTTCTCGGGTTATGGATGTTTGTGTCTGTCTTTATGTGTGTTCCGAGGGACCCACGACACAAGGGAAAACCTTAATGTGGGCCTTTGAGTGCATGGCGTTTGTTTTTAAAAAAAACCGTTTGCCTGTAAAGTCGGTATACGGGCGAAAGTTTTACGTGACAACGACTTTGCCGATCATAGTTGAGTGGGAGAGAGACGCAAGGCATTCGGCGGGCCTCTCTCTCGTTCGGTGACTCATCGTAACGTTACCGAGCGTTACACTTTTTCATAAGTGACTCCCAGCCGCAACCTAATTTAAGACGTTGTCACGTCAAAAAAATGGGTGCGTGTACTTATGTACGCGCGTGAGAAGTTATACTTCTTTGAGCGGTTAAGCAGACAGCTTCATACTGTTAATTTTGTGTCACAGATGCGCGCGCATCTTAAAATTTCACTCTCATCATTTTTTCATAACCCGCCTAAAGAAGTATAACTTCAAAAATGTTTGCCCCGATTAGGAACCGAATCCTAATCCCGTCGATGAAGAAGCTGCATCACTATCACTCAACCATACCCGCCGTCCATACTTGCTATTTAACCACATTTTTATAAAGCTTTACAGCGTTATAGTGGGGGTAACAATGGGGATGTTGTACTTGATATGTGACCATAAAAACAATTCATCCAGAGCGTTTTCAGGTTTTGGTGGGCACATTATACGTAAGAGTATTATACAAATAATTTGATTTTGTAATAGTTAGTAGGTACGCACCATTTATTCTTAATTAGTTTTCCGCCCGAGGCTACACCCGTGTGGACTACAGAGTATATCATGCCCAGCCGTGGAATAAAATATCACCTTTGTCATTTCCCAAAGTCTAATATATCTCTGTTTTAGACATCAAAATCGGTTCAATAGTTTTGGTGTAAAAGCATAACAGAGACAGTTACCTTTGCATTTATAATATTCGTGGGGAAGGGGTAGCACACATTAACTTGAGTTCATCACATTGCGCTTATTTTTTAGGTACAGGGACAACAGCACATCGTGCTATCCAACACTGTCAAATTTCTTCAATTGATTTTTAATTTTATCTCCATCTCAAAGTATTAGAGTTTACTATCCATTGGGGAAATTTGGCAGTTTGTGGTAATCTGATGTGCTGTTAACTGTACCATATGTTTATAGGTAGGTATACCTAGTCAAATAATAGGTCAATTTTCTTGCTAACCATACAGGGTCAGTTTTCAAACTTGTGCAGTGTTTGAGCTGAAGAAGATTGAGACAAAATGTTACTTAAATGTGTGACGAGTTTTCCTCGACTGTACACATTATTTTTTTATCGAATAAAATATATTTCATCGACTATAAAGCTCATTGTTAATCTCAACTCTAAAACAACATAATGCGCCAAGGTCGTTCTACAACCAATCAGCGTTCGGAGCAACTTCATTGCATTTTTATAGCGCCATTTTCAAAAAAGTAGGTCTTTCAGTCGTCTTTGTTTGTAGTTTGGTATTAGCATACAAAGGATTTCGCTGCGAATGTTGAAGAGAGTAGTTTTTTATAATTTGTTAATGATTAAAGAAATAGGTATTCCTATCTTACAAAATGGAAAGCAGACTAGTTTTTCGATTATAAAACCTACGTAGATAGTCGTAATTATTTAAGAATTTGATACATTCGCATCTTGTTTAGTTAGAGCACGCTTTCAAGGCCAACCAGTTTTGAATCATCATAAGCCGTCATGATTGTAATTTTGAGTTTCTGTTGCACAACTTATCAAAATCCTTAGATTTGGTGTATGGATGATGGGAAAATGTGTAAGAGTTGCTTATTTAGGTCAAGGTATCCAGCGGCGTAAGCGGCTGAATCTGTGCTAGTATTCAACTGTGCTAGTAGGAATCTAGGACTAGAGCAAAGTTAGGTCGCCCTGAAAGGCGGGCGCGTAGTTTAAAACTTGATTATTACATAAGTTCTGCTACGGTGAAGCTACGAATAGTGGAGTTTTTTACGCGTTAAATGTGTAAAACGGGGTTTTCTGGATGCAGTACTATAGTTAGAGAATGTTAAACTTAACAGCTTTACGTCGATCCCACTGCATAACTTCAAAGGAACTGTCTTATCTCCACCTTATTGGATCGATCCGTAATGACACCGAAGTAATAAAAGTGTTTTAGACCGGTGTTCTCGCTAAACAGCAATGTCCTTTACGAAAGCTAATGTAGGTATTTTATCGATATAAAATATACCACAAAACAGTATTTTAAGATTATGTAAGTGTGCCCATTCCCAAAACAACTAACGTCTGCTTTTGACAGAAACATTTCTTTGATCGGAAGTTGAAGCCCACACCTCAGGACTAAGGCCGAAAATCAGAGCGGACAGGTTTACTAATCACTAATTTTATTACCTACCAATTAGAACTTGATTGCCTACTAGATGTACGACATATTGATCGACTATATACTTAGTTTTCAATACAGTGGAACAAGCCAGCCGCAACGAAGGCTCAAATTTAATTTCCGCCAAATTATGTTCTACGAGCAAGTAGATAATGATTAGATACATGACGAAGCAGTTTCACAACCTCTCTTACATTCCTCCGCGCAACAAAATCGTGAACAAAGTGATGAATATGTGAACGAACAACTAACTAGTTAGGTATTTCATAACATGGCGATTCGATGCTCCATTGGCCTAAATAGCTATTTGACCTAACATACGTTTTAGTCTTGTTTTAGTTGAAGTTGTCTAATTCGTTTCACTGACGATAGTGGTGGGCGGTTGGTCGCAGTCTTCTTTCTAGTGCTTTGATTTTTCTTATTCGAGGCAGCATACGCTTGGTTGGCGATCGTAGTACCTATAGAAAATCGTAATCATAACATACACTCGTAAGCATATTAATATCGCTTTATAATTTTAGTATTAGCTGTGCCAGATAATGCTTGCGAGTGTTTTTATGATATTGTACAGTGCTACTCAGAATACTGCTACAAATTTTTATTTTGGTCTGAGGTTAAACTTCCGGTATGGTGTCAAATCAAATCAAATTATCTTTATTTCATAGAACATTCAGGATGTCACTTACAATAAGTCAAAATTACATTAAATACATACAAACATACATTAAACGATTTAAATACACATTTGTTCTTTTGATCCTACTGACTCTACGCCTATTCGCAAAGATCACCTATTCTTCCAGTGTTCCGTCAACTTTGACCATTTTTCGTGTAGTAGGCTAGAATATAAATATTAGGTCCATTCGTGGTGTAGTGTAGGTAGAGTATGACTACGGTTGAGTGCTCGCAGTGTGTGACAAACCTTTTATTCAAAAGTTATAAAATATCTACGAGCACTCAAACCTATACTTACCTATATCTCTCGTAATACAAGCGAATTTGAAAGAAAACGATTTTGTCAACAAGGTGCGAAGTAATCCGAAGAGATTCCGAACACGATCGCTAGGGCGTGCGTTATATACTCAGATTAATGAAATCCATTCTCAGAATGGATTTCATTAATCTGAGGTTATATATCAGTGACTAGTCACTGACGAGTTGACAGGTTCGGGTCGCCTTGTATTACCTACGTCTTTAAATAGGGTTGAGTGCTCGTAGTATACTACAAAGTGCTAAACGTATTTAGCGAGATTAATTTTAATTAATTGGACAGATGTCGTTGCTGTGACAACCGAGTTATATGTATTTAAACTATTAAATATATTTAAGGTTTTGGTGCAAGTCGTCCTTAGACTTGTAGTAAGTACAGAAACTAAAATAAATGTAGGTATAATTAATCAAACTCAAACTTATATCAATAATTTGTTTTATTTACAAAACTAATAAGTAGGTATATAAATGAAGACAGGCTCATTTCTTTATGTTACAGTTTACAGTACAATAGCCATGTTTTTTTAGGAAAAATAGAATTTAAAAGATTCAAAGTTTTATAAAATTTGTAAAATAAGTAAAATATTTTAAGTGACTTTGAATTAGATGTGTGAGGTATGGGGATTGCGTGAATCCAAATGATTCTAGAAGCTTTAGAATAAACTGATTAATATTATAATTTAAATAATAATAATAAACGTTACACACTCAAAGGCCTACACTAAGGTTTTGCCTTGTGTCGTGGCTCCTTTGGAACACACATAAAGACAAACACAAACACCCATGACCCGAGAACAAACATCTGCTTTTTAAAAAAATGTTTTCCCCGGGCCCCGACTGGGAATCGAACCCAGGACCAGTCGACCAAGAGGCAGCGCCACTGCCACTCAACCAAACCGGTCTGTTATCATTTAAATTATAATTTACATAACATCGAAGTGTTTGAAATTGATCGAAAAGTAAAAAACTTAGGGTTTTACCACAAAAAAATTAACTAAAACTTACATAATGTTCAAAACCGGCTTATACATAAGCAGGTTTAAGACATTGTCTAACTATTATATTCATATTTTGTGGTAAACCTATCAAACATTTTTACTAAGGTCAGCCGGGGTAAGTGCCCCAACGGGGTAAGCGCGCCACCCTTTAAAATATCGAAAACTAAACAATTTATACAACTAACGCCATCTTAAATTCACGAACGACACTAAAATATAGTTCCAGATAACAATCTCAGATGGCTCTGTGCACCGTAACTTGACATATCCGCCATTTAAGTTTGAGTGTCATTTGCACGTGGGATCGGAGATGACTCGTGTTATAAATCCGGCCAAATCTTTTAAAAGTTTTATGTTTTGCGGCAAACCAACGAGGTAAGTACAAAGTTTAGATGTTTTTCTTTAAACCTGTGAATGTATTTTACACCTAAATAGAATAATAAATGCTTTTTTTAACAATTTAAAATTATGTCCTCAAAATAATCAAGTGAGGGGAAAGTGCGCCTAAACTGTAGTAGTATGGCGCACTTGCCCCAAGCCAGAGTTCGGCAACCTTTTTGATTTTAGTGATGTTTCTATTTTTAACTTTGTATTTTGTTTGGAATGGTGACGTTGGATGGAAATCTTTTACACTATAATGCTTCTGTGCTGGACGAACGAAAAACATAAAATGTTCCAGCTGCCGAATCTTTCTAGGCGTACTGTAAAAATGGATTTGAGGGTTGTATTTGCATTTTATTGTGGGCGAAAGGCTGATAGCCTATGACCACGTACAAATATTTCAACTTAATATCCTTCACAATATTTATCGAATGTGGCATTAAGTAGTTCTATGACCACTTGATGCTTTGCCTACCCCAATATGTTCTGTGCCTAAGTCTAACTAAATAGGGAAATTTTTATTCTAATGAGCAATATAAGTAAGTTCCTAAGTGCCATGCACTCTAAGTCTGTTAACTTATAAGTTTCTAACTGCCTCACTTAGAGACGTCAGTTAAATTAATTAATCATTTAACCAGATGTTGTCACATTCTGTCTTGTTGATGTAAACAAGGATAGCATGACATTTAATTACTTCTTAACTTTAATTGACGTCTCTGAGTACGGCAGTAAGTGCCGTTCACTAGAAACCAAAGAGCGTATTCCCAAAAGTGTATACTTGCATACTTTTATGCCATACATCAATTGTTACCTTAAATTTGTATCTTTTGAATTAATAAAAAATAAAATAAATATAAAAATAAATTTGAGTTTTATTAAAAATATTTACTAACGCACAAACTCCAAACATTTAAATTAAAAAACAGAACCACTTTGTAAAAGTAATTTAAAGGTTTGAGACCCCTGATTAACCGTCTATGGCGCACTTGCCCCGAATTCAAAATGTTAGCCGTATTTCCTTTAAAGACTATATAATAAAACAAGAAACTAGTGTGATGCTTTTAACTGTCCATGTTCTATAGAGTAAAAACGATGTTTTTCTTGTAGCGCGGTACTTTAATGCATTTTTTATATGGGCGCACTTACCCCATTTCCTGGGGTAAGTGCACCTACGTACATGTTTTGAAATTTCATCAAAAATATTGTCAAATTATTGATAGTTTTGATGGAATCAACATTCATTGCAATAACAAAATACCAAACTCTCACATTTTATTAAATGTAGACTCAAATATCAATATTTAGAGAATTTATCACACATTAAAATCAACTATTCAGAAAGTATGGCGCACTTGCCCCGACTGACCTTATTTTGTAAAATGACGTCACTATTTGTATTTCCCTCTCTGTCTAATTTTGTATTTCCCTATCTTTCTTATTTTTAAACACATATATTAAAAAAAACTATTTAAATTAGGCTATTTATAAGATAAAAGGTTCATTTTGACATCTACGTTATTTAACCACTTTTGAATTTAAGCCTCCGCGCGCCAAATGTACACCTGGTGTTCGAGATTACTATATCGCAAGCGGCGTAAACAATCGCGCGACGGGTTAAGGGAGAAAAAATTAATTTAACTAAATATTAATTATTGTTCCCAAACTACTAATCAAAGTCACTTAAAATATATATATTTTTTAAATAACTTAACACTATTTATAAGTATAATCAAATGGACAGTTTTTGCATCGTTATTAATTTATCGCCGAATTCAGCCATTAAAATAAACAATTGTTCTAACAGATACAATAATGTTACTCTTCTACTCATTCGAGACACGCTTGACCATGATCCAGGATTTCGCAGGTTAAGTAATTAAAAATTAAAATCTTTATTTATTTATTATTTCAGTGGAGCCATCTGACATCCGTGACCTCTGACCTGCTAACAGGGGAATCTGACTGGATTAGATCATGGTTACACATTTAGTCTCTGGAATGTACAGCTTTCCTCACGATGTTTTCCTAAGAGCATCGGTTAGTGTGTAACTAATGTACAGGGACAACAGCACATCATGCTATCCAAAACTGTCGAAATTCTTCAATCGATTTTCAATTTAATCTCCAAGCATTAGAGTTTATTATCCATTGGGGAAATTTGACAATTTGTGGTAACCTGATGTGCTGTTGACTGTACATAATTCAGAAAACGAGTCGTTGGTACACGGCGGCACTGGGGATCGAACTCTGTACCTCTCGCTTACGGATCCGACCAACGCCAATCGTACTTATAGAACTAAATTTGTTTATTTTAATGAATCTAATTCGGTGTTAAGAACTTTCTGTTGTACCAAATACAGGATGTAATGAGACAGTTTAGCAAATACTTAAATAGCTTAGATTGACTACAAGTATTTTTCTCGGAAACATTGACCACTAGAACCACGTAGCGTAGCATAGTTCGCTATAACCACTGATACTCTGCCTACCCCGTTAGGGATTACAGGCGTAAGAGTATGTGTGTGTGTGTTACATCAGTGGAAACGTTTCCATTATTTATCTACTTTGGCCTGACGCAATGTACTGCGAAATCGCGCCTCGCTGTTATCGAATGTGATGTACAAGAAACAATTTCTAAAAAATTCCGGAGAAAAATTCCACTGGAAAATCATTTCAGTTTTTGCTAGGCCCTTACATCCTGTATAAAGGGATGACGCCTGAACTTTTGTTTGCCATCCCTCGTATAGACTATGTGCTACAGACTGTAATCAGTCCGCCAGCTTTAAGCCGCAGACCCCCCGCGGCGCACGAAGAGGCTACGCACGTGACTTAAGCTCCGCTTTGCAAACAAAATGTATACACTGTAACCCACGAACACACTACACATAAATATGACAAACGCCAGGTGCAGGGTTGGATTCAGACCGTCAGAAAATTATACTACTTGGAAATCAAAATTATACTACTTGACAAAAAATAATACTACATTTCGATTTTCAACGACTTTAAAGTAACATTTTTTTCTTGCATATAAAACAAACAATAATAAAAAATAATAACAATAATATCCTTCGTTTCTGTTCCTAGAATATATTAAAGAAAGATACAAACTGCGACATTTAAAAAAAAACACTTTTGTTTTACCTTATTTCAGCAAAATTAAAGAAAATTGTGTGAGCATAGACAAGAAAGTGCTTATAAGTAATCGTCATCTCACACTCAAAGACGAAATACATAACAACTCCTACTCTGACAGAAAGACAGGAAATAGTAAAAAAATACACTAGAAAGTATCGTTCCACTTGTCGATAAAAATTATGGTATTTTCGCGTAGTATACTGGCATTACAATACTACATACTAAACTTCATGATATTAATGTTACAGATAGTATAATTATACTACGATTTCCAACCCTGGTCAGGTGATTATTTACTCAGTGAGTATGATATTAAGGCACAAATTAGATTGGGATGTAATCCACGAGCTCGTGCGGTGGGTCTGCGCCTTTAATTGCACTAATTTATTAACATGTGATGTGAGGCCCCGACTTCTAAACCATTTGATTTGACACCGACAGTCGAAAAGAGTGCATCTCTCTCTAGCTCTTTACAGATGACAGTGACGGGTAGTCTTTATATGGGGTGACTTTATATTAGTTAGTAAAACTTTAGGGGTGATTCTAATTTTGAAACTAAACAAGTTTTCCCAACCGATCCATAAGAAACTCTCAAAAATTAAAATTCTTTTACTCAAGCAATAAGCTGATTATTGCTCATGTTGTATTTTAATTTTTTATTATTATTATGAGATGGGTTAACTCTTGACCTCAATCTTGACCAAGGTCATAGATGAGGTCGACGGTGGAGCGAGTTAACCCAGAAAATGCCTATAAGGCACTGGTAATCCCACGCACCGACGGAACACAGCAAGCTGTTTGGCGTCGGACTTCGGTAGGAGGGTGGTTGCGAACCAGACGGCCTTTCGCAGAGCCTACTACACCGCGTGAGACCATATGACGACACCTCAGATTCAGAACAAATTTAGGTGTTGCCTGGGGTGGATTAGTAGGAGGCAGGTCTCATTTGTGTTTTCATATTAGCTTTCCGCCCAGGACCTCGTTATCGTGGGAATTTGGGAAAATGAAGTAGCCTATGTGTTAATCCAGGGTGTCAATTACGTCCAATACCAAATTTTATCAAAATTGGTCCAGCCATTTGGGTGTGAAAGAGTAACATCCTCACAAACTTTCACATTTATAATACACTAGTTTTCTGCCCGTGACTTCGTTCCCGTGGGAATTTGGGAAAATTATGTAGCCTACGTGTTAATCCAGGGTGTCAGCTACCTCCATACCAAATTTTATCAAAACTGGTCCAGCCGTTTGGGTGTGAAAGAGTAACAAACATCCATACATCCTCACAAACTTTCACTTTTATCTATACAATATTATAAAGAGGAAAGATTATGTATTTTTGTATGTAACGAATAGCCTCTGAAACTACTGGACCGATTACAAAAATTCTTTCACCATTAGGATGCTACATCATCCCTGATATATTACTATACTACTATGCTACATAATTTTCCCGAATTCCCATGGGAACGAAGTTCCGAGCGGTATGCTAGTAATACATAATTCAAGTAGGATTTCGACCTGTGTTTCTTAGGAGAAATAAACGCTACACACTCAAAGGCCCACACTAAGGTTTTCCCTTGTGTCGTGGGTCCCTTGGAACACACAAAGACAAACACAAACCATGACCCGAGAACAAGCATCTGCTTTTTACACAAATGTTTGCCCCGACTGGGGATCGAACCCAGGACCCGCCAATCAAGAGGCAGCGTCACTACCACTCGACCAAACCGGCCGGCCAAAAGTGAGAAAGTTGTTCAGTTTCATAGTTTGATTCATGTCCTGAATTATTACTAACTAAATTATAGTCACCCAATAGATTTATCGATGTAAAATCTAAGATTTAGAGTAGGAGGTTCATACAGGATTTTAAAATTTTATTTATTAGTCTTTTTTTTACTAGTATGGTCTGCTATGTCACAAGTATTCGTATAAAAATGTTGAGTTTTGACTTGTCTCCAAAGCATTGCACAAACAGATTGCGTCCTTATTGCCCAGGATATAAAGTTGGATTTTGAATGCCTGGAACAAATAAAAGGTTATGCAGGGTGATTTTTTCATTAGTGGTTAAATTTTATGTACGTATGTACAAGTTCATAATAAGGACAATGCAAAAAAAAAAAACTAGGACCGGCGCAAACGAAACATAAAAATATATTAGTAATAATTCGTTAAAAAATACTGCATAGTGGGCATCATCCAAATCATTTTTTAAATGTGTGACATTGATATACGAATTGATGCAGTGGCTATTTTAATGTTTTTAGCAAAGCTACCATTAACGTGATACAATTAATTTTTGAAAGGAGGTTTTATACAGTATTTATTTACTCTTTTTTTCCTTTTATATGAAATATATTACATTTGCGCTGGGCCAGGGGTTTTTTATATAATTGGGTGAGCCTCGTTACCGTTATTTATTTAGATTTTTTACGTTTCTCATAAAACATTCAAGCTAGATCATCCGAAACAAGAAAATACGTTTCAAAATTATGGGAAAAAAGAAACATCGTCCAGTTACTTAAAACTTAGCAATAGTGCTTTTTAACACTATTGCAAAGCAATAAGGTACATTTTTATTGGTATACATTTTTATTTTTTGTATTGGTATCACAAAAAGTAGTAAGTATTCCAACACTCTTTTTTCTCACAAAAGACAGATACAACAACACCGACAGTAAGATAAACAGAAGCACAAATAGGCAGCTTTATTGCTAACTAGTGATAATACTTACATGTGCTATCGCGCAGGCGAGACGGGGGCGGCGGCTGCAATAGGGGCGGCGATGGCTGCGGGCGCTAAATGGTACGTGAGCCACCACACTAGCAGGGGCTGAGTTAGCGCCACGAATAGCAGGAAGTATACCTGGACAGACGGACACACGTCAGCATTTTTTGCTATCCGATAATACGAGATATTCCTGTGTATGGGGTACGTATTACAATACCGAAGTACAAAATACCTAATTTCATAATGCCTATGGACGAAACACCGAAAATCTAATTCCCGGATTTTTATTTGAGCGAAATCTTGAAATATCTAAAGTTCAAAACATCGGAGATTTAAAATGACGAAGACTTAAATCCCAAAGCCTTAAATAGCGAAAACTAAAATACCGAATAGGGTGTCCACAAAATACTCAATAATAAAAATGGTTTTTTTTTGTCTGGTTATACTTTTTTGATGATATGATCAACGGGACTGCCACAAGTAGGTTTGTTAGTAGCCAACCAACCCTTAACGGGTTAGGTTAGGTTAGAACTGCAACTCCCAACGCACGACCGTGTGGTGATCGGTTGAGAATAACACCACCCCATCTCTTTCCGTGGGTGTCGTAAGAGGCGACTAAAGAAACAAAAATGAGACCTGCCTCCTAATAATCCAACCCAGGCAACGACACTTCATTTTTTTCTGAATCAGAGGTGTCGTCCTATGGTCTCATGCGGTGTGGTAGGCTTTGTAAAGGGCCGTCTTGTTCGCGACCACCTTCCTACCGAAGTCCGACGCCAAACAGCTTGCTGTGTTCCGTCGGTGCGTGGGAGTACCAGTACCTTTATAGGCATTTTCTGCGTTAACTCGCTCCATCGTCGACTTCATCTTTGACCTTTATGGTCAAGATTGAAGTCAAAAGTTAACCCATCTTATAATAAAAAAAACAGCCGAGCTGCCGCAGCAGCGGCCGGGGAAGTGCCAGAAACGACTGTGGTTGCATTTCAATATAGGTATTTCGTGTATCGGCATTTTAAACCTTCGGTATATTGAACTTCGGTGTTTCAAGCATAGGTAGGTTATTGCGTGTAGGTATTTCGGTCATGTGGTATTCTGATACGTACCCCGAGTATGTTACTTTAAATATTGGGCGACCTATTATGACAATGTTTGTAGATTTTTTGTGAAATTAATGAAATGATTTTAATATAAGTAGTTTGCGAAAGTTAGGAATGTGAATCAGTCCAATAAACTAAACTGAACTTTTCTAAAATAATACAGGTCGAAATAGGAAGTAAAAAAAAAATAGTTTAGTGTGGAAAGTCAAAAAAAATTCAGGAGTTTAATATGGGATTCGTTTAGGGAAAGATGTTTCGTTAAATGAGGAGAATAACACCCCAGTTTAGAAATTAACATTATTTAAAATCAACTTTTTAAAGCTTAATTGTAATTAAATTATTCAATATTGAATCATTATTTTGAGAAAAACTTCAGTTGAGTCGAATTTTAAAACAGTAAAACATGTGTATTGATCAGATCAGAATAAATCTATGTTAAGGCGACTACAGCACCCGATAAAGGCAGCACACATAGGAATAGTGCCATCTCCGTCTCTCAACAGGCCTGGGCCGGCAGTGCGAACAGTGTCGATACACGAAGTTTACGGACTATGAAAGCGTGCGTGCGTAAAAACATGTTCGAAAATTAGAAAAATGAGATTTATGGAAAGGTAAGAGCTTAAATCGAAAAATGCGTTAACTACTTATCGAGAGTGTTCAATCACGAACATTTTGATGGCAAATTCAAGTTCCTGAGTGCATTTTACTATCGTTTTTACAGCTTAAAAGATACACAATATTGGGTATTTAGAGGTGACTTTGTGAGCTTTTTCTATCGAACCAAAAGTGCTGAATCATGTTTTCAGCAAACTACTTATCTAGTTTATGTCCTGAATATTACCGTAGTATTTTTTTTTCTTCGATTCAATGCAGTGCGTCATGCTTATCTACGCATCATAAAATCGTAATTTAGGTGCTGTAGTCGCCTAAAATCTTTTATACTTTTTTTGGCACATGATCTTCTTCTTAAAGGGATAACGACTAACCTTGTTGCACTAAAAAATATCATTTATATATGTTACAGTTAAAACTAGTTAGTAGTTAGAACGCGTTTTTCCTAGTTAGAACTAGTTTTTACTTGGTGCCTTTGTTAAAACTAGAAATAATCAGTTAAAACTAGAATTTACCACTGACATATTTGATTTTCAGATAAAACTAGTTGTCACATCGAGCTATAGTTAAAACTAGCTATAGTTAAAACTCCCCCCCCCCCCCCCCCGCGGAGATTATATCGGGGCAGAAACTGTAGGTTAGGTTTGTTAGTAGCCTAGCCTAACCAATCCGTTAAGGGTTGGTTAGGTTAGGTTAGGTTAGAACTGCGACCCCCAACGCACGAGCCGAGCGAGCGAAGCCCCCCCGCGGAGATTATATCGGGGCAGAAACTGTAGGTTAGGTTTGTTAGTAGCCTAGCCTAACCAATCCGTTAAGGGTTGGTTAGGTTAGGTTAGGTTAGAACTGCGACCCCCAACGCACGAGCCGAGCGAGCGAAGCCCCCCCGCGGAGATTATATCGGGGCAGAAACTGTAGGTTAGGTTTGTTAGTAGCCTAGCCTAACCAATCCGTTAAGGGTTGGTTAGGTTAGGTTAGGTTAGAACTGCGACCCCCAACGCACGAGCCGAGCGAGCGAAGCGAGCGTGCCGCGGCAGCGGCCGGCGAAGTGCCGGAAAAGACTTTGGTTGCGTTAAACGGTAAGCACAACAACTACATAACCCACAACATAACCTCAAGCCAATCAGAATAAGGTATGATGAACTCTAACCTCGGTCGGAACAGTTTTAACTGACTCGCTTCGGGAAAACGCGTTTTGTCTTGCAGAAACTAGTTTTAACTGATATTTGATTCAGACATTAGTCAATTCTAGTTTTAACAAAGGCACCAAGTAAAAACTAGTTCTAACTAGGAAAAACGCGTTCTAACTACTAACTAGTTTTAACTGTAACATATACAGTGAATATAATAATGAAACGAATAATATGTGGTTAGTCATATTTGTTGTGCATTTTCTCCAAACAAACGTAATAGTTTCACACTTTCACAAGAACTATTAACTTGTTAGCATTTTACCACTATTTTTATTAGTTAGAACCAATTTTCACACGAAAAATTTTCTAAAAAGCTAAATTTTTCAAACGAAGCTGTAATGATTAAAATGAAAAGGGACATAAATACAAAACCTAAGCTTTTTGGAGCCATTCAAGTATTACGAAAGCACTATAGGGGGGCGGGGGGTCTTTGTTTTGCTTATTTTTGATGACATGGGGGGAGGACCCCTAGATGGTGATTACGTCAGCAGAAGTTATTTATTTTTCTACAAAAATGGCAACCCACACATTGTGCATGCTTGAAAATGAAGCGCTTTTTCGGGGATTCCCACAAAATGCATATACCAATGTTTAGGTACGTAAGCAAAATGACCGTATGAAGTTGCGTATACCTGTGCGAAATATGACGCTGACATTATGCGTATGCGTGCGTGCACACTACACAAATTACGTGCAAGTACGCAAAATATATCGTAAAGTATGAGTATGGCAAATGGTTTAGCAGTCTGTAAGTCTATAAAAGCTATTTCTGTACAAAATCAAACTTTAGAAATCTCAATTCATCACAAAAATCTTACGACGTTTAGTAAAAAGCTTACAAGAACATTTGTATATGTCTATATTAAACCCAGCAAAAATAACACAAGAATTAGATGCTGAATCAACCATCATCTTAAAACAGTCACATGTTTTTTCTTTCTATAATACAGTGTAAAAGTTATTCACATAAACACTTCGTATGAATAATGCCGTACCAAAATACATTTCCCAACACCATTTACCTGGAAGAAATCGTTATTTAGAAACGAATCATTGGTACATGTAGTTTAAGCCTATTTTTTGCGAGATTAGAACCTAGATCTTAGGGTCAAATCAATCCCGTCTACGGTGTAATTTAGACATAGGTACATATGGCCAAGGGGAACATATCTTCTCTTATTATGAAGTCTTTGATTCAAGGCTGTTCAATTTAAAAAAAAAATCGATTAAAAAATTGAATGTGGGCTGTTGCTTCACTAATCGATAACCTATGGATAAGATTCAAAGTGCGAAAGTGTGCATCAGGATTGAGGGCCCATTTTTCAAATTATTGTGAAACGAAATAACATTTACAGTGAAATTAAGTTAAAGAATTTTTTTAAAAATTTCTTAAATAAATTTCTTTTTTGCTTCACTAATTTTCGTTAATCTGTTTCAGTTATATGGAGCCTAACAAATATATAGCTTTTTAAAAAAAATTCAATGTTTTGTGAAATAAAATAAGCAAATAATATTTATTGAAGTATTTCACTTTTTTCTTAGCAGGATGTAGATCGAAACTAAGACCGAGTAATATTAAAGTTCGAGTAAAAAAGGTTCCAAAAAAGGAGGTGACCTCCGCGATGTTGCGGTCAAGAACCAACCATATATTTAAACAAAATGTATCATACCCGCCGCTTGGTCCCCTGCGCGGGTTGCTTCCACTGGTCCGCGTAGGGGTTGTACCCGTACGCCGGCGGGTACGCGGGCGCGGGCTGCCCCCCGCCGCCCCCCCCGCCCCCGCCCGCGCCCCCCGACAGCAGCTGCAGGCGGAGGGTTTTCACCTGGAATTACAGAATCATATCTAATGAGGTGTTCTTATCAATATTATTGCATATTATATAACAAAGTGATAGCACAGTTGGTAATGAGCCAGACTTGTGATCGGAAGGTCGCGGGTTCAAATCCTGGTGCGGGCCTATACCACTAAATTCGTCTTTTCGGATTTAGGTACGGATTTCTAATTATCACTTGCTTAAAGGTGATGGAAAACATCGTGATATAACAAAGCCCCCGCAGCGTATACAAGGTGTTTCAAAAAAAACCAAAAATAATAATAATTCAAAATTAATTAAAATTTTGCTTATTGCGCAGCTCTATTACAAATATGACAAGTATGTCATATTAATTATATGAAACTTTCATTTTGTAGATGTCAAACCGTGCAACTGATTAATAGAGTTGCGACTATTTCACTTTTAAAATTAAATTTTGGAATTTATTTTTTTGGGTTTTTTTGAAACACCTTGTATAGTATAACCCGTACGAGTTAACTTGAGACTTGTGCCGACGAGGTCATCTTCGGTGTACGGTGTGTGGAATCTATACTAATATTATAAAGAGGAAAGGTTTGATTGTTTGTTTGTTTGTTTGTTTGTTTGTTTGTTTTTTTGCATTGAATAGGCTCCGAAACTACTGGACCGATTTGAAAAATTCCTTCACCATTAGAAAGCTACATTATTTCCGATGGACATAGGCTATATTATATTTTCAAAAAATTAGGGATCCTTACTGAAATTCAAATAATGTAACCCAAGGTGTAAAAAAATTACCTAAAATATTCTTTACATTGCGTGCGCTGCGTAAACTATTGATGATAGAATAAAATAATGTACTACGACTTTGTAGAACACATAAATATTTACAAAAAGTGTCGCGACTGCATATGTCTAACTATTGTAGTTATGCCACAATATGTGTTCTTTTATTTTAAAAATTTAATTGAAATGCCGCCCGCTATAAAATGCTCTTTATTTGTATCTTGGTATTAATCCTTATCAAAATAAATTACTTTATAATCAAGACTGCTTTAATATCTTTATACAACTTTTTGAATTATGCAATTCGGACATTCCATTCAAAAGATATCACGAGTTAAAAAATGTAAGTATTAGAAAAAAGTTTCGAGGTCGCCGCTCATCCCGCTCATCTAGCTAGCTCTAGCTAGGCAGCACCTTATGCGATGTAGGCGTCACTGGGGTATGGCCGTACCGGGCGGAGAGTCAATGTCAAGATATGAAAAAATAAAATAAAAACTTCAGAAAGTTTAATAATATGTTATAAAATCAATCACCATTGTATTCTATGTATACCTTTCTGCAGCTTTCTATGTAATACTTATCAATGTCAAGTGTATAGGTAAGATCTCAACTTTTATTTGTTTAGTTAGGAATCATCAAAATGGTGATGAACTTTACAGCACTAAGAAAGAATTTTTCTAATTCTACCCCTAAGGGGGTGAAGTGGGGGTTCAAAGACTCAAAACTTCGTCAAGAAATACCTCGAAGCAAATAAACGGACACATGTTTCGCTATTTTTCAAAAATCAGCCCCTAAAGGGTCAAGAATGAAATGGGTGACTATAAAAGAGTTCTTTGCGCGAGCGAAGCCGCGGGGAAAAGCTAGTGATAAAATAAGTATATATCTTTCTATATCTTTTTCGTGTTTTATCATTTTGAACACTGTAAATTAAAGGTGACGTCGTCGGCCCTGGTCTCAAGTTAACTCGTACAGTCGGCCAAAAAATTGGCTTACCACCTTAAGGTTCAATTTCCCATAGCACATTATAAAACAACAAGGTTTAGTTTAGGAGAATCATTACTCAAACCTAAAAGTCTCAGAATAACTATCGAATACTTACTTCAAAGAATAAGTCTAAAACTACATGGGACATCATAAATAAATCAAAATTTCAAATTCCAAAAGACAATGTACGAGGGGTGGCTGATAAGTAATCTACCCAGTGGCGTGCATTCCATACAGGCAGAAAAGCAGTGCCTACCCTAGGCTTTTCATGGCAAAAAAAATACAAAAATTAAATATTATAATGTACACCAACGATCACAGATCTTTGTGAAACGAATAAACGTTTTCCGAAATGACGCCATCTTCATTTCTCTAACCTTTAACTTTTCAAAACAGCGCCATCTAAACTTCTAATACTGAACTAGTAAGAGCCCTCGTAGGAGCGCGGATTTGCCTTTCTAATTATTCGTTAAAAGCACTCGTTTGAAATGCCTTTTTTGTTGAGGTTTTGTGTTTAAATGGGGGCTTCTGATTGGCTGTTTCGCCTCCCCCGCCAAATATTAACAAACTGATTGTATGGAGAAAAAAGCTCTGCCTCTAAAGCGATTCTACCAAATTGAGAAGTGTTAATATTCGGTAAGTTTGAAATGGCTGTTATAGATTTTTAATTTTGCGGCCTTTTTGTCTTATTGGATGCATTCAGCCATATTGGTTTGTTTTTGTTTTGCAACTACGTAGGTACGAAAACTTTTGCAAATTATTGTTTTATCAGTTTATAGTGATTGTTAGATATTTGTTTAGAACAAAATGAGTGCAATAAGTTGTGAAAAGTGTGGTGATGATGTTTGTTTGCCGAAACTGCGTAATTTTTCAAGTTTACCTTTTCAAGAAAAAGTAAACATTACTTATCGCAAAAGGCCGATACGTGGATTTGACGCAAAAAAAGGTACCGCAGTAAGACATTACTAAAATATACTATATTCATTATTGGTTCACGGGTTGTGTGCATACTAACCGCTTAAGTATTTTGTTTTCTGTGCATTTTGTTTTCAAACTGTTATAAAAACGTATGGAACGGCGCAGGGTTATTTTGATTTGAATAACCTTAATACAGCGATTAAAAAGCATGAGCTTTCTGAAAAACATCTCAAAGCTAGGTACGTTGAAAGTTTTTTCGTTTGTCAAAAGTCGCATAGAAACGAGTTTGAGCGGTCAATTAAAACTAGACAAGTTCACTGCCTACCCTGCCTAAAATGTCTATGCACGCCACTGAATCTACCTAACTATGAAAAAAAAGACTTTGATGGCTAGTTTATTTTTTATTTTTCTATATAGTCTCCTGCAAGTGAAATACACTTATGACATTTGCAAATAAGTGACATCATGCCGTTATAATAGTAATTTTTATTTTGCTCGTCAAAGTGGTCAGTCACAGCCTCCTTCATTTCTTCGTCCGTCGAAAATCTGCGACCCCTCAATTTTTTCTTTAAATCTTTGAATAAGAAATAGTCACAGGGAGCCAGATCTGGACTATAAGGTGGATGGTTAATTTCTGTGAAGCCGTTTTTGCTCAGGGCTGACCTCGCCGTTAAGGCTGTGTGTACAGGAGCATTGTCTTGTAAAATCAGAACACCTTTGCTGAGTTTGCCTCTCCGTTTTTCTTTGATTTGTTCACGAAGCTGGTCAAGCAAGTTTGCATAACATTCAGCATTCATTGTTGTATTTTTAGGCAAATAATCTATCATCAAAATCCCTTCGACATCCCAAAATACGGTGGCCATTAGTTTTCCAGCCGACGGCCGAACCTTGAAATTCCTTGGCGGCTTTTCTCCTTTAAATTTTCATTGCATTGACTCTTGTTTGCTTTCCGGATCCCACTGGCGAATCCAAGTTTCATCACAGGTCACAATTCGAGAGATAGTCTCTTCTTCTTTACCTTTGACCAGGTCTAGAAATGCCTGACAACATTCTACTCGCCTTTGTTTGTCAAAGGGGGTCAACATTCTAGGGATCCAACGCGCGCTCACCTTGGACATGCCCAAATGTTCGTGAATATTTTCATGAACTCGTTCCTTGCTAATGCCCACATCTCTGGCTATCTCCCACTGCTTGATTCGCCGATCTGCAAGAATCAGGTTCTTCACCTTTTCAACATTATCTGCGGTAACAGCAGAAATTGGCCTTCCACTACGTGGGTCGTCTTCCAGGCTCTCACGGCCATGTTTAAATTGCTTCGACCAAAACTTTATGACGAATTCAGAAGGACTTGAATCACCAAACACCTTTAACATGCGCTCTCTGATCTGCGTAGGCGTATTTCCTTCTTTACTTAGGAATTTAATCACTGCTCGATGCTCAAATTTCATCATTTTGCAATTTTCTTTCGACATGGTGAAATCAAAGCCGCGCCAAAAAAACAAAAGCAAGCGAAAAAAAATAAGCGTCATAATTTTGAAAAAGGAATAAATATAGAATATGATTTTGCAATGGCCAGTTCGATTTTCAAAACTTTCTTTAACAAAGTAGATTTTATATCAGCCGCCCCTCGTATCACAACTAAGCGTAAATAATAAAATAATTTCAAGTCCAAAACAAATTGCTCAATACTTCAATAACTATTTCATTGACGAAGTAAAATCGCCACTTAGGACTTTGTCTCCTCGTAACTATTTCACAAACAGTAATTATAAATCATTTTTCATGAAACCTACAGACCCGATTTCAGTTGCTTATGTTATTAAAAATTTTAAAAATAGTTTAAGCACAGGGTATGATAATAATATGCACAATGGTATTAAAGTCTGTATCTGACATAATTTCTTTTCCATTGTGTCATGTAATCAATCACTGCTTAGAGACTGGTGTGTTTCCAGATCGTCTAAAAGTCACAATTATCAAACCCATACACAAAAAAGGCGATAAAAAGCAAATGAGTAACTATAGACCCATTGCATTAATAACAATTTTTTCCAAAATTTTTGAAAAAATTATATATGAGACCCTCTACAGTTACTTCGAGAGTAACCATCTACTTTGTCATGAACAAAATAGGTTTCGGAGAAACAAATGTATTGACATAGCGATTTATGATTTTTTAATATGGTTTATGACAAATTAGATAAAAAACAGACTGTTATGGCAATGTACATGGACATGACTCGAGCGTTTGACTGCGTACATTATGACACTCTTTTGTTTAAGCTTGAAACGTACGGAATCAGGGGAAATACCCTTAACCTATTAAAATCTTACTTAGATAACAGAGTCCAAATCACCTCTATAAGCAGTATATGTCCACAGTCTAAAACTGAAATTGTATATCAGTCTGCCCCTAAACGTGTTCGCTATGGTGTCTCTCAGGGCAGTATTTTAGGCCCACTACTCTTTCTTATTTATATTACTGACATGCCCAATTCAATAACGGACCCAATTATATTATATGCAGATGACAGTACAGTAATTTATGACGAACAAAGTGACATTAATGATAGTATTATAAAAATAATTGACTGGTTGGAAAATAACAACCTTAAAATTAATTTAGACAAGACAAAAATTATGAAAATTTCAATAAGATCAGGACAAGCAGTATCAACAAATGTAACTTATAATAATGTAGAGATAGGAGAAACTAACACTACTAAATTCATTTGACTTCATATTGATAAAGACATGCGCTGGCAAACTCATCTTAATTTTATTTGCAACAAACTAAGCCAATTTTCATTCTCTCTGTACAATTTAAATAAAATTGTAAATCGGAAAGCTGTTTTGACATCTTATCACGGATACTTAGTTTCTACTCTCAGATATGGTATTTTTTGGGGCAATGCCCCTTATATCATAACTGTATTCAGGGCTCAAAAGAGATGCGTAAGATCTATGTGTGGTCTTAGACGTAGAGATAGTTGCAGAAATTTATTCAAAGAATTAAACATTTTGACATTAACTTCCATTTATATATATGAAACAGCCCTTTTTATTCGTCGGAATCCTGATTTATTTCCTAAAGTAGCGAGCGTGCGCCGTAATATCAACCTAACACACAGGGTGTTCAAGACGGCTCTTTACCAAAACAGTTTCTTTGTTATGGCACCCAGGATTTACAATAAATTGCCAATCAGTCTGCGCCAGTGCACACAAATGACAACTTTTAAAAGAAAACTGTATAACTTTTTAGTACGCAAGGCTTATTACTCATTAGCTGAATACCAAAATGATAATAATGTAAATAATGAATAGCTACTACTGTATTATATAGATTATATTAGACATTGCGATTTATTATGTTCTGTGCAATTCCACATATATTTGTAAGCCACAGCATGCGGGCGAGGTATATGTTTAGAATTAAGTTCTTTGTATACCCATATCTACAAATAAACAATTTGAATTTGAATTTGTGGTTAAGTGCCCTGCTGGAAATATGTCTAAATGGGTACATGCCCAGTTGGATCCATAACCAAGGAATTTGGCGAAAAAGGCCTAAATCAAAAAATATACCTAGAGAGCAGATAATCACAAGAAATTAAGAGGAACCAAATCACTTACCAAGAAATAAGACAACGCTATGCTTGTATAAACCAGGGTACAATAATACCCAGTCCGCCCCAAAACCAACGCAGCCAACAGACTGGCTATCATAGCCGTGTATTTGTACCCAGAGAACGCTAGTAGATCTAGCGTGCCCAGCTGGGTACCGGTGCTCGTGATATACAGGGTACACACGTAGATCACCATCTCGAAGATGATGTAGGCTAACGCTGATGACGCTTGGATGCTGATTTGTTCAGGGGAGAACCGGTGTTGTAGACCTGGGAAAGATGGAATGGCATATAAGATATTGGATTTACTCCACGTTCGTCATCTTCGAAACTGGTCATTTTTCAAACTCGTCATATTCCAGACTCGTCATCTTCGAAACTAGTCATTGTACAGTCGCCAATATATTACAAGCGAGTCTATCATTGTTGTGATCGTAAGGGTTCTTGTACTAGACCTCATATCCAAATAAAACCATTTATTCGTAAGTGTAAAAGAATGAAACAATCTGTATTAAATTACCTTTCGATTGATGTAACAATGATTGCTGTTGGGTCTTTAATTACCACACACTGTTTTCTCGAAGTTTGAAAAAAAAAGAGAAATTCACATGTTTCACCAAATTTTCTATGTCCTCAAAAAACTATGTGAGCTTGGCCAGAACCTTCTATGAACACATTATTCCAAAACGATACCCTATTTTTTGAAATCTAGAAATTAATTCCATTCCAAAAATGGCTCACAAAACGCTGTTTTTTTTTTTTATAAACGACTGATCTATAGCTGACCCGACAAACGTTGTCTTATCTTAACTATGAATATTGAATTCGAATGGGTATAAGAAAGTTGTGCGGAAAATTAGAAATAAACTGTTTAAAAACTCAGATTATCGAGCTTACTGTAATTTCTATGCAGGTGAAATGTACATGCATGAAGATGACGAGTCTGGAATATGACGAGTTTGAAAAATGACCAGTTCCGAAGATGACGAACGTGGAGTAAATCAGATATTGTGTTGCATTAATAATTTTTGTATGAGTGAAGGGCCGTTCAAGTGTTACGTAAGCAGATCTATTACAGTTATTTACCCACTCCTCCCCTTGTCAGCAAAAGTAAGCAAAGCTCTCGACCCCCCCCCCCCCCATGCTTAAGTAAACATTCGTCAATATACTGGGTGAAAAAGAACCTCCTAGCTATATTCAAAATCCTGAACCAGTATCACTCAAAGAACACATTTATGAAAAAAAATTAAATATTTTTTCAATGGGAATAGTTCATTTTTTGCCTAAACGTAGGCATTACTCCTACACCAGGCACGCGAGGGGTGCGGGTAGCGCGAGGGGGGTGCGTCCGAGTGGTGTCTACGTTTAGGAAAAAAAAAATCCCCACCCGCCAAAAAAAAACAAAAAAGTGTTCAGTAAGTAATACTGGTTCAGGATTTTCAGTAAAGCTAGGAGGTTCTTTTTCAACCTGTATTGGCGGAAGAAATCGAGGATTCCCACAAAAATGCGTTACGTTTTCAAGCATAGACAATGTGTGGGTTGCCATTTGTGTAAAAAATAAATAACTTCTACTGTCGTTATCAATATCTAGACCGGATTGTTTGTTTGCATTGAATAGGCTCCGAAACTACTAGACCGATTTGAAAAATTCTTTCACCATTAGAAAGCTACATTATCCCCGATAGACATAAGCTACATTATCCCCGATGGACATAGGCTACATTATTTTCCCGAATTCCCACGGGAACGAAGTCCCGGGCGGAATGCTAGTATTTCATATGTATGTTAGTCTGTAAGGTATTTATCAATGGGCCTAGATGCCTGATAATAAATGATTTATTAATGCTTTTCATGTAATTGACTCACCGAGCATGAACCCCGCTAGCAAGACGTAAGTGACGTATCCCATGCACGGTATGTAGAGGTCTGGGGCGTTGATGTCGTCTCGAGGCTGGACCGGCGTGTTCTGGTCGTATTTCACCATCCATTCCTGGAAGGGCAGGTCATTTCATACAGGGTTCATATTTAAAGAAGCACATCTACACCAGCCCATAAGATCTTATTCAATACAGTTGCTCGAAAAATAAACATTGTATGGCTATAAACATAATCAGAAAGTAGCTCATTGTAGCACTAGATTCATATGGCACTAGTGATTTTTACTTTGTGGTTTTTTTTCTTAATTTTCACTAGCAAATTAAGAAGTTTACCGGTAAGGAGGTTTGCGTACTGAGAATAAAATCATGTCGATTTCATGTGTAATACAATAATAAAATAAATAAAAATAAGCAAATAATTTTCAAATTTGGAACAAAATATTATTTTGCGTATATTTAATTACATTTACTTTGAAATATTTTATTTACCGAGAAAAACAAGAAGGCTGAATATTTGAATTCTTTGCCCGATAATATTGATACACAAAAAACATAATCTACGCATGCGCACAAATTACAATAAAATTTACAAAAAGGCGCCATTTTCGTAAATTTTGCATTAATTATATTGTGAAACAAATTAATATGACTTCGTCTAGTGAGGACAGTGATATTACGGACTTGACACCACCCAATATTTAAACACGGCGAAAACCGCGCAAGATTGTCTTCTTCCTGCAAATTCCCGTGACAAATAGGTATTTGGTTGCTTACATTTGTTTTTTATTTATGACTTTTCTCACAAATGTATTGAAAAACGTCGTGTGACAAACGGGTGTAAAGGTTATTGTACACTCGTGACAAAGGTGAGTCCTCGCCTGCGGCTCGTGCTCACATACGTAAACTCGTTTACAATAACCTCCTTCACACCCTCGTATCACAATATACACACGTCAAAAAAGTCTAAGCAACACACACGATTTTTCATACAACAGAGGCCTCTTTGAGAAGCTGTGAAAAGTATTTAAGACACGTATTTTTAATAAAATCTTTAGTGTGACCAAGTTCTATACCTGAATTTTCAATCCCTATAAATGAACTTTATTTAGCTTGAAATTTGTGGAAAAGAGGGAAAAATGAAAATGAAAACGCAGTTTTTCTTTGCTTTTAGTATGGAAATGGTGAAACTAATTTTTTATTTTTGTCTCTTTTTCACAAACTTCAAGCTAGATAAAGTTCATTTATAGGAATTTTAAATTCGGGTATAGAACTTGCTCACACTAAAGATTTTATTAAAAATACGTGTCTTAAATACTTTTCACAGCTTCTCAAAGAGGCCTCTGTTGTATGAAAAATCGTGCGTGTTGCTTAGACTTTTTTGATGTGTGTACTATCACAAGTACTATTTTGTACTATGTACAGTCACGAGCGAGCATTAATATGCCCCTGCATAAAAATAGTGTCAAGCGGAAGTCCCGAGGTAGAACATCCCTTGGAGTATCCAAAACATCCCCATGTATGTTCCGCGATTTTTTATAGTTTTCGAGTTATGAATAATTTTGACCGTATTATTTTTTACTTTGGACCATCATTTTTAAAACTTCCACCAAATTTACGAAGACGAATATTTCGCTCCCTGTCAGAAAGTCTAAGTAGCAAAACGTCTAACAGAGCGAAACGCCTAATAAGCTATAAAAGCATAAAAGTACAATTCATGGAAATTGAGTTGCGAAAAAAATATGTCAAAAAAGGCCTAAAATTGTTTTTTGATTTTTTTAAGTTGTTCAGGTCAGGGGTGTTTCAGATGCTCCAAGGGTTCTACCTCGGGACTTCCGCTTGACACTATTTTTTGGGACACCCTGTATATAAATTGTCACATTTTCTAAAACATCGTAACCCTTTTTTTACCAGCACATACACACATCAAAAAAAGTTTACGATCAGTAGCAAAATCAGGTGTATTCTTTAAAATATACATTATTTAAAGAAACTGTTTACGTTTTATGATTTTATAATGAAAATGCACTAAGTAAATAAAAGAATCATTATTAATTATTTACTTTTTATTAACAAAAGCTAGGAAATGCAATTTTGGCTTAAATGTAATGTAATGAAAAATTTGAATTAATGAAAAAACAAACAAAATTTATTACGAAAAAATTAATAGTTAGTATAAAATGACTCCTCTCCTGGCTCGCACACATGCGGAAACCCTTCTGGGCATGCTAAGAATTAAGTTATCTAGCATTTCTTGTGGTAACCTGTCCCACTCTTCAATAGCAGCTGCCCTGATTTCTGACACTGTTCGCGGAGGTGGCTGACGGTTCCAAACAGCTCGCTTAAGAGCATCCCACGCATGCTCGATCGGGTTTAAGTCAGGCGAGCCGGCAGGCCAGTCTAACCTGTTGATGTCGTATTGCTGGAGAGCAGCATCAACACGTCCGTTTCGATGTGCGGGCGCATTATTATCTACCATTATGAATTGGCGCCCGTGGTTGATGCGGAATGGTCTGACGTATCCATCGATTGCAATCGTTTTGTACATGGCTCCGGTCATGGTGCCTTGATACGGGATTAAGGGCGTCCTAGCCCCAATCATTATCCCGGCCCAAAAGGACACTGATTTCCCGCCCTGCTGAACGGTTCCAGTGGCAGTTCTCTGCCTTTCAGAGTCGCCAGGTCTTCTCCAGACACGGACACGTCGGTTATCTGGATGTGTACTCATCCGCGTTTCGTCAACGAAGAAGCAGTTCTGCCAGATGCTTTCGTCCTCAATTTCTTCATTTTGACGGAGCCTAGCCCATTGCAATCTGCGCCGCTTCCGTTGCTGTGAGTTCAGAGGTGCTCGCCAGGATCTCCTTGCTCGTAATCCAGCTTGGTGTAAGCAATTTCTAATCGTTTGGGTGCTAACTTCGCGGCCGGTGGCAGCTCGCAGCTCTGCTTTCATTTTAGTAGCGTTCATTGTTGGGTCACGGGCAGCCAGTAATCTGATATATCGCTTCTGAATTGCAGTAAGAACAGTTGGGCGACCACTGCGAGGTCGATCAGCTAAATCTTCCATGCCCTGATACCTCTCCAACGTGGTCACCACGCAGGATTGGGATACATGAACTCTGCGTGATATTTCCCTCGTGGAATAGCCGTCTCCACTTAAAGTTAGAATTCTGGCTCGTAAAACTGCAGTTAATCCTCTCGGCATCGTTACCAACTTAATTTTTTTTGAATAAATTGAAAATATTGATAATTTGCGACTATGTCAGATTTCTGAATGAAAGCAAGCAAGGGTTGATTGTCTTTTTAAATGAAAAAACATTTGAATTACGAAATTATTTTATATTTAAATTTCATATTTTTAAATAAGGAATCAAAAGATAAAAAGTGATTAAGTTTTATTCTTCTACTATAGAAAATATTAGCACTTTTCCAAGTGATCGCAAACTTTTTTTGATGTGTGTATACTTAACCCTTACCATTTAAAAATATGTTAAGAACATTTTTTTCAAAATTAACTTACCTAATTATATGACACAGCTTAGCATACTCATTTATGCGATCTAATGTTGCTACGTCAATTTAGATTTTTAGGGTGTCTCTATGTTATTGCTCGTGATAATATTGAGATTACGTTGTTGGGATTGAAGTAAGTTGACTCTTACATTTTTAACGTGGACAATTATGTATAGCTATGTTTGTGAGTATTGGGGCTCACCTTATGCGTATAAGGAAAGATGATGAGTAGCAGCTTGGATAGCACGTAGCGCGAGTCGACTGCGAAGTAGTACCGCAGCCGCGACACCGGCACCAGCCGCGTCAGCTCGCGCGCGCCCGCCGCCGCCAATTGGTTGCCGTATTGTAGCGCCATGTCCTTACAACAATATTTGTATTTTACACATTACAGGTACACATTACCACACATCAACGTGCAAGCATGCACGCTTGCACAATGCGTACTTTGGAGATTCTATCTCCAGGATAACCATCTAGAACGCCTTTAGCAAAAGGTTCTATAATAGAACTGATTCGCGCGCTTTTCTTTTCAATTTACATATTCTCCCCGTGGGTGGCTTCGGCCGCGCGAGTCAGGTTCCTCAATAAATGTTAAAAAGTGATTTTTTGCCTTTTCCTGGTCTCAGCTCCCTGGTCCCTCTCTCTGAGCTATTTTACAATACACTGGGACGCACGATGCCCACACAGACACATACAAACACGCACACATACACACATTTCTACGAACTCGCACGCACGATGCCAAAACACTCATACTTACACGCACTCACGATACACACAAGGTCACCCACCCGCATGCACAATGCCCAAATGCACGCATACACGCTTACACGCACGATGCTCACAGTTACCACGCAACTATGGTCGCGCAATATACTGTAAGCATGCACGCACTCATGCTCACGCTAGCACGCACACAGTACACGCCCGCACGCGCGACTCACACACGAACACAAGTACGGGCATAGCCATGGTCAGTTACTCACATTAATGCATGATTTTCTTGATAAGAGTTTTAGATAGGAATCTTCGTAATAAATTATTTGAAATAATATACCTGGACGCTAATTACATCTAATTAAATTATAGCATTGTTTATAACAATATAAATATTTGTAATAATTACCTACACTAATATTATAAAGAGGAAGGATTTGTATTTTTGTCTGTTTGTAAGAAATAAACTCAAAAATTACTGGATCAATTTTAAAAATTCTTTCACTAATAGAAAGCTCTTTTTATCAGCGGGTAATATAAGATACATATTTTCACGAAGTCCTGGGCGAAAAGCTATCGTTACTAATATTATAAATGCGAAATTAACTCTGTCTCTCTGTCTGTCTGTCTGTCTGTCCGTCTTTCACGCTTAAACTACTGAACCGATTTTGATGAAATTTGGTACAGAGATAGATTAGAGCCTGGGAAAGGACATAGGCTACATTTTATCCCACAGTTGGGCACGACATAACCTGTAGTCCACGCGGGCGGAAAGCTAGTAATAAATAAATACATCTTCATTTCTTTATTTGCTTTTTAATTAATTAGTATGGAATGATGTATTTAAATAATGCAATATATAATTTTAATATAGAAAACAAAGTCGGGTTGGTTCAAAAACTTATAACTCGAGAACGGCTGGACCGATTTTCATTTTTTTATTTGTTGTAATTGTCTTCGTCCCAAATAGCAGAATAACTATAAAAACGGAAAATTGACAATAAAATTTCCAAGGCAACGAAGTCCCGGGCGAAAAGCTAGTTCTTAATAAAATAATAGTACATTATGCTACAAGTGTGCTAAGTTGGATATTGCATTAGAGGCGAGTTTAGAGCCCGAGCTGAAGGCGAGGGCTCAATGGAGCCAAGAATGTAATATCCAATGCGCGAGCGTGTCATACGACGTTTTTCAACACATTTGCGAGGAAAGAAAAAAATAAAAACTTTCCTTTGATATTGACGGCAACAAGCTATCACTTGCATGTTGCGCCTCGGAAAGTATTTCTGGCGGTGTACCCACGTAGGTTTCCTGTTCTGCACTTGAAGAAGACATGCACTTGAAGAAGACAATAATAACAATCTGATGAATACAAATGCCGTTTGAGAAAACCAAGTGGAAACATCTGAAAAGAGGCGCGATAATTTTTTCTTTTTTCGCTCGCAAAATGAGATTCACATTGACAAGTATGCCATACAGCCTATTAATAAAAAAATACTTAACTATATATTTTCACGTTTTAGCATAAATAAATGATAATTTTCTGTTAAATTTAAATCATTTAGTGGAATTATATTTTTATTTACAAATAGTTTAATATTTACACTTAATTTTAAATATAAAATAAGATCTGATCTCTTTGCTGAAATTTAGAAAAAAAAACCATTACGTACTAGTGCTTTATTTTTATTACTCACGGGCTGGGTAATACATATCATTATGAACCTTAAAACAATGATATAAGACCCACTTTATGAGCAAATGTGTTGAAAAAGGTTTTTAAAGGCTTAAATTAATATACCTGGACGACAGGCTGTTGTAGCATGGACCCCAGGTGTGCTGCGGCCTGGGGCGCTTGCGGATAACTCATGAAGCCAAAGTCTGGAACAAATCAAGTTGAATATTGGTATTTATCTTTATTAAGAATGTTTACTTCCATGCTGGTCTGGGAGTGAAAGAAAAACTTAGAATTTGCCAGCTACCTACTCTTCTCAGGTATACAGTAAAAGTCTGTAAGAGGGATGCGAGGGTTTTGCTGTATAATGGGCGAAAGGCTGACCACCTCTCACCATTATACAACTTGTTCCATCTGATAACTCACACAATTTGTGTCAAACGCGGCATCTAATGGTTCTAGAACCCACTGATGCTCGGTCTACCCCATTAGGGATTATTGGGCGTAAGCTTATGTATGTAAGACTGTTTGTCTGTCCTTTCTTAAATTCATAACGGAACAACAAATTAAGCTGATTTTTCTCACAGGGATGGTTGGAGAACTAGGGAGTAACATAGGCTACTTTGCCAATTTAAGTTTTGTTTCGACATGATTTTTAACAATATTATTCTTAATTAACATGATATTTTAAATTATGTAGACCAAATATTTTATATTTGATATGAAATTATTTTAAAATAATGTTGAAATTGTATCTTGATGCACTTTAATTTAATCTTTGATACTGTTATACTCAATGTAACATACACACGCTCACGTCCATAATCCCTAACGGGGTAGGCAGAGCATCAGTGGTTCCTGAACAACTAGATGCCACGTTTAACACAAATTGTATACTCAATGTAAACTTTGGTATTTAGCAGGGTGGTTTACGTGCCCAGCCTGGGTCCATGAGCTCTCAGAAATGTTATTTGTTTATCACCTATGTAAAACCATGGAAAGCAATAAATGATTAAGTATTGAGTATTGAAAATTGAATGTTTTCCTCCAATCAACTATACTTGATCGAAGATGTTTTCGTTAAGATTGTTCTCATTGTGATAAAAGCGTAATTTTTTTACTATCCGTAGGTTATACCACAGTGTTCATTTTAAGATGTGGAGGCAAGCTGGATTTGACCCCTAAAGTAATGTAGAGCTCAAAGTCAACATCGGAGACCTATTATTCGGTTTTAATGTTTTACTTTAAAAAGTTCATAGCAGAATAGGAGGAAGTTGATATAATGTAATACATCTCCATAAAATCCACTTTCCAATGACACCTTAATCATCAAAATCGGTTCAGTAGTTTAGGCAGGAGCTATTCCCAAAATAATAGAATAGTTATTAACGATACTAGTGTCGTAGGTAATGTGTAACGTGAGCCCATTTGTAACACGAGCGAAGCGAGTGTTTTATAGGGCTCCAGTTACACATTACCTAAGGCACGTATATTTTTCAACGTTTTACAATGCAGTAGCCGAGGAAACGAAACTAAAAACAAATCGTCAGAAACTTACATCGTATAGGTATATCCAAAGCTCTTAAAAGATAGTATTTCCAATAAACATTCACTGAAAACTTGTTACAATTGAACAATGTGGACTAATATTTTACGATTAAACACTACGGAATTAACATTTTTATAACACAAAAATGATTTTGTTGAACAAATAATTTCAAATGGCGGGCAAAACAATGGCGAGCAAAATATTTTTCCACAATTATGAGGCAAAGGCTAAGTAAATAAAATGCCAATCGCGCCTACAGAAATTATTAAATAGTTCAATTACCTACTTGTTAAAAATCAGATTTGTTTTATTACAAAAGTAAAATAAATAATTCATTTTTATATTTTATATCACTGAAAATCAAGATTTTCGTCAGAAATAATTCTTTTGTCAGGCATAAAAACTCTTTGCTGTCATTCTATAAAGCCAGTATGAAGCCTAATGAAAAAGGTAATACTCTCACTTGTCAAAAGGGTCACTGTATTATCAAATCAGCTACTCTTTATTGCGTCATACATTTTTGTCAGTATTTTATTCACTTTTTGCTTACTTTTTATGCATCATTTGATAAAAAAAAAAATTACTGGATCACAGAATAGCCACTGAAGTTGAATTTTGGTATATGAAAAATGGTTTATTTGCTCATTAGTTCAAATATTTTTTTTCTTTTCAAAATCTTCTTCTCATTTCAAATTACATAACATGACATGTGTTTTATAGGGTACGTAAACGTACACTCCGTGGCCATGTTACGGGGCCATTTCCGAGCAACTGCATTGTAAATTTTATTAGAGTAGTAATTATATCCATGCTCGTCTGAAGTCGTATGGGAACCCATATTTTTTGGATAGAAGGATGAGCCTTGGCACACTTGTTCCTTAGGTGGACTAGTGTGGTAAACGCCCAGGAGTTTGTCTCTATCATCCAATTTTGGGGGTGGGGGGAGGGATGAACTTTTCATACACTGCGTGCACTAAGACTAGTCATAACTGCAAACTAATTATTAGGGCAAGTTTGGTATCGTTTTCAACTAAGTAAAAGCGGCTCGATTGATTTCTGAAACAAAAAAGAGCGTTTCCATACAGAAAAGCTCAACCACAGTCAAAAAAAATCATCAAAATTTTTGATAATGACCATAACCTTTACAAATGTACTTAAATTTAGTTTAAAAAAATATATTTGAAAAGCTGCATGCATACAGATTCAAAAATATAAGCTTTGTTGAGATATATACAAAAAACATTGTAAAAAAACATTACAGCCTGGCAAGAAAGTCCTGAAACAGAACTAAAAAATATTATAACTGGTAACTTTCTTTCTGTCAGTTATCAATCACGTCAAGTAGGTACGTATTGTGTCATTTCTTTTACAAGATAATAATTCATTGTGTTTTTTTCTATTTTATTGTGTTATTATGGTGATTTCGGTGACCAGTTGTGCTCAATGAGCAGGGGTGTAATTCGGAGCTCTGCTAGAGGAATCATCTATAAAGTTTATTTAAAATGTTTAGAAGAATTCGAAGCAGGATAACATTTATCCGAATTCAACGATTCTTATAGAAGAACTGCTGATATGACTGGTAAAATGTGGTTTTATTTATGTAATTATATATAATTTGTGTGATTCAACTTGCCATAGCTAGAATAAACCGCTCATAGAATGACTGTTTACATTTGAAATTAACACTCACAAATTTGAGGTTTTGTTTACAAATACAGTAACAAAGGAGCGCGTTCGAACAATTTTGATCTTTTTTTTGTTGATATGGCATAAATTGGAGAAATTCATGCCAACACGTAATGAAAATAATAATACCAAAGGGAAAGACTCTGTATGACGATATTGACAGAATAATTATAAACCTCCAAGATGAAAACAGCCGTAGTGAATCAGACGAAAATAACCAGCAGACTATTAGAGAAGGATCACGCCTAGATGAAGACGTTGATGAAGACTTCTAGCGTGGAATATTTAGATGAAAGCATTTTCGATTCCGAATAGAAGATACGGGCATTGTGAAACACAAAATTGCCTCACAAAATGTTGGGTCAGTTGACATCAAGGTACTTTGATTTTTATATAATTAACAACTTGCCTCGGATAGACAAGGAACTATCGAAAAATAGTGATAGGCACTGTGGCCAATTCGGGCAATGCGGGACTGTAATCAAACTTGCTGGGTGGTAAATATAGTGTGTAATAAGTAAATACAAATCAAAAACGTACAATTTTATCAAGGCTCTAGCAGACAATGTCAAAAACTAGAAAACAAAAGCATAAATATCAAAAATAGAAAAATAAACTCTAAAGAGATGTGCTATCCTGCACATTCCTCCCCGGGCCGAGAGGAAACGACCGGGATTAACTTTTTCAGCGGCCTCCGAAGTACTCCAGCAGAGGTCCGAACATCAGCAACTCTCACAACCCCGTCCGGACCACTGAACGTTTTTTCTATTCTACCCAGCGGCCAAGTTCCCCTGGGTAAAGTGTCATCAACGATGCGGACTATGTCGCCGTTTTTCAATACCGGTGGAGTTCCGCCTCCTCTTCGTTGGGCGAGCGTGGGTAGATATTCTTTCACCCAACGCTGCCAGAAAAAATCAGCTAAGCGGGCAGCACGCCTGTGTCCTTGGCGGCTCACAAGATCATGGTCTTCAACTGAGCAAGGAATCGGGCATCCAGAAGTTGTTCCTAAAAGGAAATTGAAGGGCGTTATTGCCTCTGGAGCTTCTGGATCCAAAGAAACATAAGTGAGAGGACGTGAATTGATAACAGCTTCCGCCTCCGCAAGTAAAGTTGCTAGTACTTCTTCAGACGGTGCCCGTTCTTTAAGGGTCACTCTTAAGGCCGTTTTTACGCTGCGAACCAGCCTCTCCCAAACTCCTCCCATAAAAGGTGAAGCCGGTGGAATAAAACGCCAACTGATGCCGGCATTTGTCGCATATTCTCCAACTGCGTCAGCATATAAAGTACGAAGAATTCTGTTGGCACCCACAAAAGCCGTTCCGTTGTCAGATAGAATTTCCGATGGTGTACCTCTTCGAGCAGAAAATCTCTTCAAAGCCATCACAGCTGAATCAGCAGACAAACTTCCGACGATCTCCAAATGAATAGCTCTGGAAACCAGGCAAGTGAACAGCGCCACATATCGTTTTTCGCGACGTCGTCCAATAGAAACTTGAACCGGACCGAAGTAGTCAAGGCCCACAAAAGTGAAAGGTCTTCTATGATGAGCGAGACGAACATCTGGTAGGTTTCCCATTGGTGGATCGAAAGGAGTCGATTTATTCAGATGACAATATTGACAGCGGTGAGAGACAAATCTCACTGTTCTGCGTAAGTTAAGGATCCAAAAACGTTGCCGTAACTCGTTTATAACGGTCTCGTTATTGGCATGTGCATACTTTTGATGGTAGTGCATAATCAACAATCGTGTCGCAGGATGTTTTCCATCGAGGATAATCGGGCATTTCAAATCCTGGTCCACTTCTGGAGCAGCCATAATCCTGCTTGATAATCGTAGCAAGCCGTGTTCATCGACGACTGGTGAGAGTTTCATAAGACGACTTTGACGGGGAAGTGCTCGCTTTACTTTCAGACACTTCAATTCTTCTTCAAACGAGTCTAACTGACTTTGGCGAAATATATGGACCTCTGCTAAACGAAGATCTTGCGCAGTCAGTGCATTTTTAGGTTCAGCTAACGGTGAACTACTATTTTGAGAAGAAAATATACATAAAGTTCCGTCAGTCCGTCGGTGAGTTCTCATATCAAAACCTTTTTTGATGAGTTGATGTTTGCGCAGTAATGAAATGAAAATATGAGCTCTAGCTGTTGCACGAACCAAACGAAGCCAAGAACTGAAACGGCAAGGATCAGCTGCAATTGGCTTGTGCAAAGTTTCATCACTACAATTTTGAAAATATACATGAGCACAAGACTTTAACTCCTCCTGACCGTCTCTTGAAGACATCTGAGGCATTTCGAACGGCCATTCAAAAGACAACAAAAAGTCAGGACCAGTAAACCAGCGAGAATCTGGAGTTAAACTTTTATGCTTACATCGAGTTGCATCATCGGCAACATTGAGATCACCGGGCACCCAAAACCATTCATGAATATCAGTGATCTCTAAAATTTCGCCCACTCTATTTGCTACAAATGGCTTGAAACTACGAGGGTCAGCACGTCGCAGCCAACCGAGCACAACTCTGCTGTCTGTCCAAAAATAGCGTGCAGTAGGCCTGTGTTTATGAGCTTCACAAATAGATGCAGCTAACCGAGCTGCAACCAGCGCTCCCTGCAGTTCCAAGCGTGGGATGGAAGATGATTTTAATGGCGCTACGCGTGATTTACTACAGATGAGAGCAAGCTTCACACTTTTGTCAGCGTAAACAAAACGAAAATATGCAACAGCGGCATAAGCTGATTCACTAGCGTCACAAAAGATGTGAAGTTCGCATTTTGTGACTTCAAGCTCGCTCAAATTATAACAACGTGGAACACAGAGTTCTGAAAAAGTGAACAAATCATGAAGCCAGTCTTTCCAAGCTTTAGAATCAGTTTGAGAAAGCTTTTCATCCCATTCAATGTTACTACGCCATACAAGTTGAAAAAGAATGCGTCCTCTTATAACGATCGGAGCGAGAATACCAAACGGGTCAAAAATCCGCATTACAAGAGAAAGCACTTCTCGTTTCGTAGGCCTGTCCGGCAAGGTGAAAGAGTCCTTCAGACCAATATTGAAACTAAGAAGGTCTTGTTCAGGATGCCAAATCAAGCCTAAGGTTCTCACGGTAGGAGAAACAGATTGGGGCAACTTCCTCAAATTAACATCATTCGTATTTGATGGCGAAGAGCTGTCAAGACGAAGTTCACGAGGCAAAAGCGACAACGCATCTAGCTTATTTGAAACCCAGATTCGCATTTCAAAGCCGCCGCGTTTATGAACCGTAGTTATATCTAAAGCAAGCTGCTTTGCTTGATGGACGGAGTCAACACTCCCAATATAATCGTCCATATAATGGTCGTACTGAATCGCATGCGCAGCCTCGGGAAATTCGTCCTGGAACTCACTCGCGTTCTTGTTTTTTACCGAAATGGCTGTAAAAGGGCTAGAGACAGCACCAAAGATCATTGAGGACATTCTGAAAATTTTAATAGGATCCTTAGGATCGTTTCGCCACAAAAATCTTTGAGCATCCCTATCCGCTTCTCTAATTTTTACTTGCGGGAACATTTCCCGAATGTCCGCATTAAGGGCAACTTTGCCTTCACGAAAACGCATAAGAATATAAAGAAGAGGTTGAAGTAAGTCGGGGCCAGTCAACAAAAGCGAATTTAAACTAACTCCGTCCGACTTAGCGGCGGCATCGTGAACAACTCGTAGTTTATTAGGTTTATTTGGGTTTACTACACCGAAATGTGGTAGATACCAACACGGGTTACTGGTGTTCACGTTGTCGCATTCCTCGGCGTAACCTTTATATAAGGTTTCTGCAATGTTCTTTCTATAACGTTCAGCATACGCGGGGTCTCTACTCATTTTTTTTTCCAAACTGCGAAACCTCGAAAGTACGACTGGATAACTATTGGGAAAATCGAAGTTATCTGACTTCCATAAGAGGCCGCCTCGAAATGTCCGTTAGGAAGGCGGCGAGCGGTATTCTCAAAAACTTGAATAGCGCGCATATCATCGGCGCTTCGCGGCTTTAGTTGAGCAATACCTATAGAGTCAAGCCTGTATTGCTCCTTAATAAGTTGTTCTATGGATTCCTTACAACTAGAATCAACAATGTCGGAATCAGAAACTCGAGCATGGTTAACAAAGTTAACAGGTTTAGTCTTACTGGACCCAAAACCATACAGCACCCATCCAAGAGCAGTATTTATGGCAACAGGTTGAAGCTTGGTACCCCGGCGAATGGTTGTGGGAACAGATAGATGCCAGTTGTCCGAGCCTATAATTATCTCCGGTTTTGCTTCTTCATAAGCTAGTTTGTCGGCGAGATCTTTCAAATGCGAAAACTTGCTTATATCGATATGACTGGCACACTGAGAAGCGAGACCTAAACCAGGCATAGAACGAGCCGCGCGAATCATAAAAGAGTTTTTTGAATGAAGACCTCTAATATTGAAGTCAACATACTGAATTTTTACTTTCTTAGTCAGACCACCTATACAGTTTACAGAAATTAGACTTTCAGGCCCAACTGTACCAATACGCGACGACAAATCTGCGTCAATGAAAGTAGCGGTCGCGCCATCGTCTAACAAGGCGTAAGTGTCGACACTGCCAGCGGGACCTGACACGGTGACGGCGATCACCTTCAGTAACGGACGACTCGGCCGCACCGGCGCTTCTTGAAATGGCGCGGCGGCAGGGGCGGCGGCGACTGCATGGACACAAGTATCGGACCCCTGTTCAGTTTTTTCAGCAGAGGAGCACTTACTTGCTCCAGGGGTAGACAAAGGAACACAGGGGGGTTCGTCTACAATATCTGTATGAGCGACTACGCTGCGACTAAAATTCGGATCGTGTAGAAGTCGGTGATGTCGCGAGTTGCAACCTGTTTGCTTACAAACTTCTTTCTGACCATTTTGACAAGTTTTAAAATAATGGGGCTTTTTGCTAAGACACTTATAGCAAGATTTATTTTCTTTTATCCATTCCCATCTGTCAGTGATTGACAACGCTAAAAACTTGTCACATTTTTGTATGTTGTGTGACAAATCACAATACGAACAATTTAATGTTTTCGAATCATCACGAATGTTTTCCTTCACTATATGCATTTTAGGCCTATCTTTTTGCCCACTGCTGGACTGTGGGCCTGAGGTTGTGGGCACTATATTGTCGTACACCAAACCGTACCTATACTGTAGGTCAACCTCGCGTGTGAGAAACCTAGATAGTAGCTCCAACTTTGAAGAAGTTTCTCCAGGCCGAAAATCAGCATAATCAAGCCATCGAGTACGTAGCAGTGTAGGCAATTTACTGATTACCGAGTTAAAAAGTTCAGGAGAGCGTAAATAGTCATCCTGCCCTAGTAGTCGAATAACCTCCACACAGTTACGTACCCGGGTAGCAAAAGAAATCAAATCCTTACCTTCGATATTTACCTTAGGTAGGGCACGCATGGCTGCAACCTCTTGCAGCACAACAAGTTCAGGGCGGCCATACTGTAGGTCGAGCGCCGCGACCACCTCGTCGGGGGTGCGCGCCGACACCAACAACACACGCACAAAGTCGCGTGCCGTGCCGCGCAACGCATTGCTAAGACGTGCTAAATTTTCAGCATTAGAAAACATGGACCTAGAGTCCAAGAATATACGTTTGAAAGCAAGCCATTCCGTAGCTGACTTGCCGTCAAAGGTGGGGAGGGGAATCCGCGAGCCCTCGCGGGGCCGCGCCAACGACTCGACGGCGTGAATAAGCCGCTCTGTGGCTCCTCCCTCCGGGCCACACGTAGCCGGGTCACACACCTCCTGCTGCACCGGAGACCGACGACCTGCAACAAGGGGCTCGCCTCTCTCAGCCGGAAATGGTGGGTTTGTCAACGTTTGCACGTTAACCGTGTTGTCTAACCACTTGTCTAATGAGCCATCGTTGTATGAGCTAGCGCGACTGCCTTCTGACTGGAGAGCTGCTAAGTCAGCTCGACGCTGGGCGTCGGCTACTTTCTTCTGAATATCGAGCTTAGCAAACTCTAACTCGGCTAAGCGTCGTGCGTGCTCGGCTTCGACTGCTAGTTTCCTAGCCTTAATAGTAGCTGACGTCCTTTGAGATAAAGACCCAGAGGGGGTAGCTCCCGGGGGCGCCGCCGCACGGTCCGGTGCGGACGGCCCGGCCTCCGCGGAGCGATCGGCCTCCTCTGCCTGGATACGGGCACGGGTTTTCATCATAAAGAAAGTAGAAATTACGAAATTAGTACTTACGGTTTACAAAGTTACTATATTTACTTAGGTCGCAAGGACTAAACAATGTGGTAGCTCAAGGACCAAACAATGTGGCCAATTCGGGCAATGCGGGACTGTAATCAAACTTGCTGGGTGGTAAATATAGTGTGTAATAAGTAAATACAAATCAAAAACGTACAATTTTATCAAGGCTCTAGCAGACAATGTCAAAAACTAGAAAACAAAAGCATAAATATCAAAAATAGAAAAATAAACTCTAAAGAGATGTGCTATCCTGCACAGGCACAATGTAAATACTAGGACCAAGCATAAACTGGATGTACTAGACAGTCGTCTCCACAAGGTCATGAACTCTTTTATGAGTCAATGTATACGTTTCAATAATAGGATTCCCATGTGTATTCAAAACCATGTGTACCAATAATAGGATTCCCATGGAAAAAAAGACAATAATTAAACAAAAACTTTGCGAAAAGGGCTATAACAAAATGTCTGATTATAAACTGTTCAACTCTAAAATTATTTCACATTTAGTTAATTAGAAAAAAAATGGAATGAGATTAAAAAGAGCACCCTAGGAGTTTCTTATCTAATCTTCTGTGGGGAATAATACATCTTTGGGAGTAGGCGTAGAGCCAGTACAGTCAAAAGAACGAATATGTATTTAATGTAACTAACTTTAAGTAACATTCTGAAGTTTTATAAAATTAAACTATTTTGATTTTGAATTAAAAATGTATAATATATAGTAAATCAAACAAAAAAATTTTTTATTAAAATAATTACGTTACAATCCATTCAAAAGTTTTATTAATAATCCATTGAAAAGTTACATTTGGGGTTGCGTTTTTTAGAGGACGCAATTTTATTTTTTTGATGTGTGGGTCAGTGTAAAGCTAAAACCAAGTTTGTGGGGTCGCCACCCTTGTCCCACGGCCGCCATCTTGAAAATAGGGGTTGAAATGGTTTTTACGGTAGGTATATCTCTTAAACTATTTATTTTATAAAAAAAATTTGTTAACATTTTTTGTTGCAAATTAAATTCTTTACAACTTTGGTCCAGTAACTTTTTGTCGTAGAACTATAAATAAAAAAGTTATAAGCGAAAATCTTCAGAAATTCGAGAAAAAAATTTATATTTTTCGATGTAACTTTTTTTTTATCATTTTACGAAAAAATGATATCAGACCATTTTTGTAGATCGTTTTTTGAGGAACAACTTTTATCTCAGAATTAATTGATGAAAATGACTTTGATGATGAACCGCCAACATTAACACCCCTTTCTTCGCCAGTTCTCCCACTGGTATTTAATTTAGAAAGCCGATCAGATGCTGAGCCGCAGCCTGGTCCATCGAAACGACTGAGGACGGAGTAGTTGTAATTTAGAAAATCACCGTGGATTAGGCCTATCGGGGATACCACGTAAAAAAAAACGCGCCTCTAGACTCTACCTCGTGGGTGGTGGGGAAAAGAGTCAATAATTAATTTTTAATAAAATTGCAAAATTTTTAATTAAAAAAATTATAATAAAGTAAAAAAAAATAAAAAAATTAAAAAAAAAAAACAATAACTGATGACATATTATTAGTACACATGTATAATATAGGTATAGTTAAGAGTACTGAAAAATAGTACTCACTTCGGAGCGCTGTAAAACCTTAGCTATTGACTTAATGAAAAAATGATGCAAATAAAAGTTGTTCCTCAAAAAACGATCTACAAAAATGGTCTGATATCATTTTTTCGTAAAATGATTAAAAAAAAGTTACATCGAAAAAAATATATTTTTTTCTCGAATTTCTGAAGATTTTCGCTTATAACTTTTTTATTTATACACTGGGCGTCAAAAATAAGTAGTACACTTTTCAAATTGCAATTACTCCTAAACTATAGTAGTTACACTTATGAAATAAAAAGCAGTTTATAGTAAACTTAACGAAGTTTATTAAAGTTATATTTTATTTGGCATGAATAAAGTTTCAAACTTAAAATTAAGATAAATACTAAAAAGTATCAATTTTTAACGATATGTCAACCACTTAATTTTCACGTTTTGGAACTTTTTCACAATTTAATAACTTGTGTTGCCGCCTCGGGCTCTAATTACAGCTTGGATCCGGTTTGGCATGCTGAACACTAAGTTTCGGAGGCGGTGTTGGGGAATATTTTCCCATTCTTCTATCAGCGCATGTTTTAGAGCCCTGAGTGTGGCAGGAGGTGGACTGCGCCTTCTGACTAGCCTCCCAAGCTCATCCCAGGCGTGTTCAATCGGGTTGAGATCTGGGCTTCTCGATGGCCAAGCCATCAAGTTGATGCCAACCTCCTGAATGTACTCTTGTACGTGGTGAGCAGTGTGTGGCCGGGCGTTATCATGCATTAGGATGGCTCCATCACCCATATTTATTAAATATGGCCCTGCATACTCGTTGAGGATCTCCGAGGCATATCTTTCACCAGTCAAAGTCCCATTTTCTATTACCACAAGCTCTGTGCGACTCTCTGAAGAGATACCAGCCCATACGTGTACAGAGCCCCCGCCATATTGGACTCTTTCCGAGATACAAGCTTGAATGTATCGCTCACCGGGTCGTCTGTAGACTCTCCGCCGTCCATCTGAAGTGTATAAAGAGAATCGAGACTCATCTGTGAATAAAACTCTAGCCCATTCTTCTTCGCCCCATTGTACGTGTTGACGGGCGTAGCGTAGTCTTGCTACGCGATGCTCTGTCTCAAGTTTGGGGCCATTTGCTGGTCTTAGAGGCTTCAGGTTAGCTTCAGCAAGTCTTCTTCTCACTGTACTCTCACTGATGTAGTCTGTTCGGGTCCGAAGAAGCTGTTGCTGAACCTCAACTGCATTAAGGTGTCGATTTCTTAACACAGTGGAAACAATAAAGCGATCTTCTCGGGTACTTGTGCACCTGGGTCTGCCATTACCTCGTCTCCTTAGATGGTTTCCAGTCTCTTCGTACCTTTGCTTTACTCGCTGAACCGTTCTTAAAGTTACACCCACCCTCCTTGCAGTACGACGCATACTGATGCCCACTTCGAGAAAAGCTAAGATTCTTGCACATTCTTCTGGTGAAAGAGGCATGATTAGTCAAATTTACTCTCTGAAGATACCTATGCTTTTCAATTACAATTGCTTTATCAGCAGCGAATGTGTCAAACACAAAAATCCTAAGTAAGACAACACCTTTCAACAGTTTAAAAAAAGTGTTTTTATTTATTCGTTTTTTTTAAAGTCAAGCATTATAAGTTCTTATAATGCATGAAGTTTTTATTGAATAAGATTAAATTTTCTTTTTAACCTTTTTTGTTTCAAAGGTCTAAGTTTTATAGTTTGGGAGAAATCGCAATTTTAAAACTGTACTACTTATTTTTGACGCCCAGTGTAGTTCTACGACAAAAAGTTACTGGACCAAAGTTGTAGAGAATTTAATTTGCAACAAAAAATGTTAACAAATTTTTTTTATAAAATAAATAGTTCAAGAGATATACCGTAAAAACCATTTCAACCCCTATTTTCAAGATGGCGGCCGTGGGACAAGGGTGGCGACCCCACAAACTTGGTTTTAGCTTTACACATCAAAAAAATAAAATTGCGTCCTCTAAAAAACGCAAGGTAAGGCCTAAAAAATTTAACATTTCAATGGACTATAAGTATTTTACTTTACCCTTCATACTTTGAACTTACTGGCAGAGTAATGGCGAGATATGAGATATGAAAATGTATGTTTTTGACACCTTTCAAAAGAAATATGATGAGTGTGGTGTATAGCATAATTATAATGATTTTCCCGTAATTATTATTTCACAAAATCTGCTAATAGTAATAGATAAAAAATTGTATATATAAGTCAAAGTATCAAAACCGTTATTGTCGCAGTATATAGGGTGGCCACTAGGCACGATAGTGGCGCCGCCATTATTTTCACGACTTTCTTGCCAGGCTGTAACTCAACTCAAAATTTATAAAAAAATACAAGACAACTCTAAGGCACTTCTAGCAGACATAGCAGCGACTAATTTAGAATACAATTAGTGTTTAGTATAAGAATCAAGGAAAAACTTAAATATTTTGCAGTTATAGTCCAGTTATCTAGATACATAAACTGCATAAATAACTTTGTAACTCCATATATTTATATAGGATTACAAAGTTAGTTATGCAGTTAAATCCTATGTATTATTATAGGATAAGAAAGTTACAGTAGTATATTTTTTGGATCTGTATGAATGCAGCTTTTGAAACATATATTTTAATTTTGATAATTATTTTTATTTATTTTTGACTGTAAGTAATTCAACTTTTTTGTATAGAAACACTCTTTTTTTGTTTCAGAAGTCAACCTAGCAGCTTTTATTTAGTTGAAAACGATACCAAACTTGCCCTAGTAGCTTGAAATTTGCAGTTATGACTAGTCTTAGTGCGCGGTGTATGAAAAGTTCATCCCCCCCACCCTCGAAATCGGGTGATAGAGGCAAACTCCCGACATTTACCACACTAATCTACCTAAGAAACAAGTGTGCCGAGGCTCATCCTTCTGTCCAAAAATATGGATTCCCGTACGACTTCATACGAGAATGTATATAATTACTACGCTAATAAAATTTATATTATTTATTTATTATTAGATGGGTTAACTCTATTTGGGAATAGCTCCTGCCTAAACTACTGAACCGTGTCATTGGAAAGGAGGTGATGTGTAGATGTGTTTTCATATGTAAATTTCTAATACCCCTCCAAATTGGATTCATAAAAATACATAAAACGGAGTAAAACGTCATCGAAATTACAATTTGACCTCTAAAATGCGATAGGGGTCAAATCCAGCTTGCCTCCACATCTTAAAATAATCGCTATGGTATCCCCTAAGCATGATAACAATTTCATGCTTTTATCACTCAGAGAACAATTTTTTAAATTTCATGATGTTTGCACACCTGCCATGTTCAGCATATTATAACAACCATAAAATGTGCTGTAAACTAGCTTTGTTATTGTCTTTATGTAGTGAATTGTAGTGTATTGTGCTTTACTGTTTAATGTTTAAGCCTTCACGCGCCAATTTGTCTTTCTTTCTTTCTTTCAAATGAACAACCATATGAAATATTGAAGCAATAACTGTTCCTCAAAACTAGATAGAAAGTATTACTATTAACATTTTTATGATGGATGAACATTTTAAAATAATCAGTTAATTTATTTTTGGTATTTTATTATTTTAGATTTTAATTTAATTCTTTAATGTTTAAGGCACAGTTTTACATTTACTTTATTGCAGTAAAAGTATTTATTTTTGTTGTTTTTTTTATAAGTATGGATGCCACAAGTGCCATTTGGCAGTCCAGCGTACTTCTGAAACTAAGAAAATTTAGTTTTATTCATCAAAACATGACTTACATTTTTATCTGCATTGAAATTGACATTATTTAATAATATTATAAATGTCAATATTAATGAAGTCACCCTAGCAAAAATCTGTGAAAAGATAAAATAGCAAAAGAATTTGTAACTTGTAAGCTATCGGTGTTTCAAGGCTAAGTTTGCTTGCCTTAATCGTAAAAAATTCTTTTTGTTACAATAATTATATTCCATGTAGGATGGTTGCCTCATAAGAAAAATACACAAGGTGTTTCAAAAAAAACCAAAAAAAGGATCATTCAAAATTAATTAAAATTTAGCTTATTGCGCAGCTCTTTTACAAATATGACAAGTATGTCATATTAATTATATGAAACTTTCATTTTGAAAGATGTCAAACCGTGCAACAGACTGCTAGAGTTGCGACTATTTCACTTTTAAAATTAATTTTCGGAATTTTTTTTTGGGTATTTTTGAAACACCTTGTATATATATTCCATGTTTCAACAGTTACATACAAACATTTACAAGTCTTTTTAAAGTGAGGGTAGTTTAAAGTAATAACAACTAATAACAAACATACATAAACTCAAACCTGTGGTTTACTGAATTTCTATAAGGGGGCGTCCATTAATTACGTGAGGCGTTTTGGGGGGGGGAGGGGGTCGAGCCGGATCTCACACAATCTCACGTGGGGGAGAGGGGGGGTCTCTACAAATATCACGTAATATTTTCCCCCTAAAGAAATAGTGTTAAATTGCGGGAAAGCTAAGTGAAACTAACTAAGCCATGTTGTTCCCGTAGCCACTCTTAAGACTAGGTACTCATGACATGAGTTCCCATGGACTGAATTAAAACAATTTTTTTTTTTCGAATTTAAGTTCGTAAATCATAGCCGTGTTTTATTGTTCGATTACCTATTAAAAGTTTAAAAATAAATAGTCAAATTACATAAGTTTTCTAAAAATTACCAATTAACGTATTAACACTAAAACATTAAAGCATTTTCATAAAACTTACGTGAGATTAAGGGGAGAGGGGGGTGTCGAGCCAAATCTCACGACATCTCACCAGAGGGGGTCGAAAAATCTCCAAAAACACCTCACGTAATTAATGGACGCCCCCTAATCATAGGCATATTAAATTGGGGGAAAGAAAGAAAGAAAGAAAATAATTTATTCATTGCCAACAATACATTATAGTACAATTTTAGGTTATGATTATAGCAAAGTTCGATCAAATACATAAATTGTAAATTTCCTTCATCTATACTACAATATATTGCACAAAGAAATGGCCCCGACTCAGCATTTTGTCATAAGCACATAACAAGTATGTATTTACGACACTGATATTCTGCCGGTACCAAATTAGGAATAAGTTACGCGCTATTACAATAATAAAAAGCCAATTGTGCAGTGAAAAAAAAAAGCTAATTACAAATAATTAAACAAGACATAAAAATAAAAAGTAATAAAGATATTTTTTCAACTGAATTAAAATTAAAGAAAAATTGTTAAGCAAGTTAATTAAAAAAGTTTGGAAAATGTTTAAAAAATGTTTCAGCGATCGCGGTCCCAAAGTTATGGTAACAATTTCTGTTGGCCGAGTAGATAATCTCGGAGATGTTTCTTAAAGCTCCATCTAGATTGGATGTGTCTAATCGGTGGAGGAATATCATTCCAACACTTGGAAGCGCGATAACTGAAACCTCCCCGAAATGTAGTAGTACGGTGTCTAGGTATGCAAAGGACAAATGAAACTGATCTAGCAGTGTATCTATATCCAGAATATCGCCATGATAGGGGAAAGGGGGCCCCAGGTGGGTCATGCCATTATTTGAAAAATCAAATCCGAGACATCTACATACTCACTTGTTATTACATACTATACTAAATACAGTACATTTCATTTAGTGTACTTTTGAATACAGTACATTTAATTTTCGCCCCTAAAATTCCCCCCCTGAAAAATAACCCTAGATACACCAATGTCTAATACTCTGCTTGCTGTGCGAATTGTCTGATCGAAAATATGCATTTGTTTTTCTTATTTTCTATTTGTTTGGTTGGTAGTTCCACATGATACCTTGTAGATGATGGATGAGTGTCCTAGAATGCAGTATCAGTGTTTCTGTGTTTTTAAATAGGTTTCAAGCCTTTACTAGGTAATTTAAGTTTCACAAAAGACCTACAAGAGTTACTTAGGAAGTGTGAGTTGTTCACAGCAAACTAGCTGTAAAAAACTATTAAAAAATGGAAGATGCTTACTTCCAGTCGGCGCATTGTTACTGTAGTCCTGAGGGTCTAATTGGATGCCTTCCGAGTAGGGGGGCGGAGGCCCGGCCGTCGGGTAGTGTTGCGGGTAGGGTGCCGGCGCGGGGCTGAAGGCGGGCGCGGGGGTCGGGGCACCCATCGCGGACACATCGCTCACACGCTTCGCTTTCCGTAGCCCTCCTGCTTGACCCACTGCAACATTAACTTACACTTCAATTTCTTAGGCAATTTACGCCTGTATGAGACATGAAATTCTAGTATTAATTAGGTTTGGGGCTATGGATAGTGTAAAAAGTAAAACATTCATGTGTGGAAAGGAATAACATCAGACTCATAACCCCAACATTTATGAATTCACGAAACTTACCGTTTCTGGAAGCGTTAAAATTCATGATGCCTTAAAAGTACTATCTAATAGAAAGCCACAAACATATTATAGGTTCTAATTAACGCGATTTATTGTGAAATTAATAAATTGAAACACATCATCCACGTCCGATTGGCAATGTTTGACAATTTTGACACCTTGACACTGACAGCCATTGTTGCCAGATGGCTCTATAGGAGTTACCCCAAACCATATTCAAAACCTCCTTTTAAAAAAACAAGTTTAAAATAGGTTGCCAATATTTCCATGTAAAAAAAAGTTTACAATAATGCCATTACGTTTATTATTCCATTACAGGAATGCCCACTGGCTTTTTCTTCAAAGACGTAGGTATTTTTAAAATTCCCAAAAAGCTTTCATCGACTCAGCATAAACTAACTCCGAATTTCCAGGGAAAACTCCTATCTGGCAACATCTTAATAGCTTGGCGTTTGTGAAGATAGTTACATTGATTTAGAAGATCAAAACTAATTTGACAAAACGGTGTAAAATTGAGACTATTTTGGGAAGTTCAATGAAATACAAGTTTGATTTATAAAGTTATTATATTATTATGAGTTGCCTCGGGCCAGATCAAGCGGTGAACAAAAGTTGCGGAAGAAGTTTTTTTTTTACAAAAACGCTTTACATAATGTCAGTTTAGTACATTCTATACTTAATCTGTGAGTCAGTGTTTTTGTCCAACAAAATCAAAATAATATTACTTTTTTGGAGAATTAGAGCACAATAAAGTGTTTGCTTAGGAATTTTAAATCATGGCTCGAACAAATGTGTTGCTCCTGAGCCAGATAGCAGGATATGTGATCGGCCTGATCCTGTCTTTGTGTATCGTTGTGCCGATGAGTATGCACCAGGATGAATTCAAGTTAGTTTCTTTATTTTCAAGGCTTTATATTGTTCCAGCAGTTCTTGCTTTATTTCTATCCAATTAGTAAATGTCGACTAGGATTATATCAAGTTTAATCCAAATACAAAATGCTTTTGTGTGACGTATTTCGCTGCAAAATGCAATTTCCAAGAAATGCTCATTACTCGAATCTGGTATAAACAAGCGAGAAAGCGAGAAAGCTTTGGGAAATATTCCAAAAACATTTCGGGCAGAAGGTAGATATTTTCTCCACCTATCTACCTACACACTAATATTAAAAAGAGGAAAGATTTGTATTTTTGAAATAAAAAGCTACATTATCCCTGAGTAACATAGGCCGCATAATTTTTCCGAAAAGCTAGTGGTCAGGGGGTCATAATAATAAAAAAAAATCATTTTTTTAAGTTTCTAAGGCCCTTTTGCGACTCGCCGATCCTGTTTACCTTTTCCCCTTATTAAAGGAAATTAACCATATTCCTTTTCTAACAGAAAGGTTGCCTGGAATAGATTGTTGTCTAAGCAAAAATGCTTCATAAGAAAATAATATTTCATGAGATTTTTTTTATTATAAATTTTAAATGAGAAAAAAAAACATAAGACTTCCTGTTTGTATATGTTCTGTTTCTTTTCTTTTATCTATACTTTTGGATTACGAGTATCTTTGGTCTGCAATAAAGTATACATGTTTTATTCCCAGTGGACACTGCTTGCTGTTCTCGCACGGAGACTGGCAGGAGGAAGACGGTCAGCTGCTGATGCACTGGGCCTCAACCGCGTACTGCCACTATGTCACCGTCGTCGGCGTACTCATGTTCATTGTCTGTTGTGTGCAGATCTACAGGTAGCTCATATTTTTTAACCATATGATTTGTGTTCTATTTCAAAATGGTTGCCAGATTACCTAATTACAGCAAGAAAAAAAAATTTACTGTTGGCCTGACGAAGGCTTACTTTGCTTGTGTTTCAAATGGACTCATGAATAGAAGAATAGAATAGAAAAAATCTTTATTTTATAGGACATTCAGGATGCCACTTAAAACAAGTCAAGATTACATGAAATACATACAAACAAACATTAAAACAAACATGTTACATACTTACCTACTATTATACATGCGAAAGTAACTGTCTGTCTGTTACATTTTCACACCTTTACTACTGAACCGATGTTGATGAAAGGTAACAGAGATAGATTAGATCTTGGGAAAGGACATAAGCTACATTTTATCCCACAGCTGGGCACGATATAACCTGTAGTCCACATGGGCGGCAAGCTAGTATTAACATAACATGCTTGTATTGTTAATAACATTACTACATTTTTCTTCCTAAAAACCATTCGTGCCTATCTTCCAGGCTTTCAGTATTCATGTACAAAGGCATGGACAGCTCCTTCCTATCTGCATTTAACGAGGCAGTTGGCTGCACACTCATGTGCGGCTTCACGGTGTCTGCAGCAGTTCTGGTGACCCTGGGTTTCATGGGCTGGTGCCAGCTCATCACAGACAGGTTCCCTAGCTGCGAGGATGCCGCTGGCCAGGACATTGATAAGAAGGATTCCATTAATACCAATGGTTTTTATATGGAAATTGGTACAGCACAGGTGGGTAATACTTGAAATAGTTTGGGATCTAGATCCCACAAATCTGATCAGCATGTAGCGCAAATTAAAAATGTACTAAGGAAGCAAGAAAAGGGATTATATCAAGGTGCAATATGTGGTCTTTGCCTACCCCTATAGGACATAGCTGATACCTGTGTCAGAGACTTTAAGGGCCAATTCCATCCACAAATAACAGCTATCCTGTATGTAATTTAACTGAAACCATAATGCATGACAGCAATAATTTTAAAGCAGGATTAGTTGCTTAACGAAATCTCATTATTAACGTTAACTATCCAGAAAAAAGTTGTTCTTCACTGTGTTATTTTTTTTTCTTGTTTTGTTCACTTTTAAGAAATAAATGACTTATCGTAGACTGATCGTAGTTATCAGTAGATTTCGCTATTAAAAGTTTTAATAATTTGTCCTAAATCACCTTCTATGTCCTCCATTGTAGTTCGGCGCCTGGGCAGCATTCGCGACCTGGGTTGGTCTAGCAGTGTTCTCAACGCTGAAGGTGTGCCGCTACCACCAGCTCGAGAACATCCAGGTGTCGATGTACCGCGAACGGCAGCGGCTCGTCAACGAGAGCGGATCCCCGCGTGATCCTAGGTCTACGCCCCCTTTAGCCCCTCAGGACTCCACTGATCCACCGTTCATGTAAACTGTACTTTGTATAGTTTATACTTTGTATATTTATTGGGTGATATTAAATTTGTGAGCGAACGTTAAGGATTTAAGATTGATTCACTGAACTACTTTCTCCAAAAAAAACAGTTCGAAATATAAAAAACATTGTTTTGATAATTTCATATGTTCTTTGGGGAAAGTGTGTTTCATGGGGAGAATAGGCGTTTTTCTACTTGACGGTACGGCAACGGTACAGCACCAACATCGGTAACGGCTCGGCTGCCGAGAAAGCAAAAATGTATGAAATTAACGGTATGTTTTTCACTGACCGGCGCCGGTGCCATGACACCAAGCATTCCAGTCGCTACCGGCCGGCAAAACCGTTGCCGTACCGTCAAGTGGAAAAACGCCTAATCGCTAACTAATTTAGTCTACAAATACAACAAGCTTTTCTCCCGCGATTTTGTTCCTGTGTGAAAGTAAAGTTGCGAGCAGAAAGCTGGTTTATATTATCAAGGAAGGAGAAGCTGATATTACGTCTTTACCTATGAAATTGCCGGATCGTCAGTGCTTAAAAGGTGTTGTATAAACCTTCCCACAAAATTAAAACTAGGATTTCTTATTCACATTTGTAATTTTGATCTCAGGAATACGAAAAAGAACCGAAAAAAAAAATTGACTGAGAAATGGCAATTTCATATTTTATTTAAAGACTTCAATACAGGATAAAGTATTCGTCCTACTTTATCACAAGATTAATTAATCAAGAACCCAGTAAACAAGTGATAGTAAACTAATATTTGTCAATTAGGTCCTTTGATTCTAAACTGTTTGATTCGAATGCAAATAATAGGTATAGAAAATAGAGGCCTTTAATTTTTAGAAACTTGTTTTAAGGGACTCTGCACACAGAGTCCGCTATCAAAAGAGTGTGTGGTTCCCCTAAAGTCTAAAGCATTTGTTCTCAAGGTATGTAAGTACTTATATGTAGCCCTGCCGGGCTATGATGATCGCAACGACATATTATCTCACGCGTTATCTCGTAGTCACGTGACGCTTTCTCGTGATCTCATTGGTTGAAACAGTCACGTGACCACGAGATAACGCGTGAGATAATATGTCGTTGCGATCATCATAGCCCGGAAACAGATATTTTTTAATCTTCGGTAGTCTTTAAACAAGACGGGCTGTAGTCTAGACAACTTCGAGGCCTAGGTTTAATAAACTTTAAATTTTTTCTAAGTCCAAGGTTAGTAAGAAAAAAGAGAAAAGATATTCACAGGCATATCAATACCAAGTTTTAACCATTGACTAAAAACCTATGGATTTTATCAACCCTTTAAATAATAAATGTGATATATTGTAATGTAATATGGGTGATTTTAACTCAGTTAACGAAAGTTTAAGATGTGAATTTTACCATGAAAATAGTATGTACTTGATTCATCCTAACGCCCATTGTTCTGTTTTCCACACTAAAGCAATTAGCTGGGTTTTTTAACCTGTGTTAAACTCGCGAAAAGTTGTTTAGTTTATTGGGCCGATTTACATCTTTTATTTTCACAAACTGATCTAAATTCACCAAATTAATTTTTAATGTATTTGTTATGTTACTTTTGTGTACAAAGTACGTATTTAATTAATAAATAAAGATAGATTATATAGTAACCATTTTAGCTTTTGATCTCATGTTTGGGATTTTGTTTTCGTGTGGAAAATGATAATGTTTAGGCAAAAATATTGACCTCTCAGTATGAGGTATAGTCTGTTCCCGCAATTAATTATCAACCCATGTTTCTTGTCTGCTGGTCATAAGGTTCAAATTGTCAGTTCACACCGCGACGCGATGCGCACACTTTTATTTATTACAGGAAAAGATAAACATTTCAATGTGAGAACGCCGTGGCGCGCCGCGAGACATCTCGAGGCGCATCGCTGCGTGGTGCGACGTATTCTAAATTCTCACAAGTAATAAATAAAATTCAATTTTGAGTGGCTCTATTAAATCGCAGCGTAGCGTCGCGGTGAGAACTGACCCTTAGATCAAAAATACATAGAGTTAACCCATCTTATAATATAAAAAAAATACAACAAGTATACATATCGGGTCAGACAATAGGCATGGATGAGGTAAAAGACCAAATACAGGAGATTAGCTGTCTATGTGCGGTTTTGACTAAGAATTAGTTATTGAACAAAGCAAAAATGTTTTTCATTAATTATTGAATGAAATGAAATCGAAAGCTAAGTTAAATAAAAAATCATTTACCTAATTATAAAAAGAGATCTTTATTTTATTACATGATTACATCATCAAATTTTTGGACAGAGATTCTCGCATACATAGACATTGATACAGACACACACATTTATTTATTATTTATTTAACATCCACTTACACAAATTTCAGTCAAATATTTAAAAAAATCACAAACCGAAACAATAAGTTGGGTACTTTTAAATAAATTACAAAAGCAGTCTTAAGATAAAAATTGATTTTTCACACAAAGCTTAAATAAAACACTTAAATTTTTCATTTTACAGCGTCCGTCACAGTTTCCTGTAATTTCAGGATAATCACGACAGTTGTCTCAATTTCTTTTCTAACGATACGAGTATAAAACACCATCAAAAAGCAATTAAATTACTATTCAGTCACAATTTCCCAGAGATCAGATTTCGAGTGGCGATAAAAATAGTTTACTTAGAATGTTTCTTACGCATGTGCACATTGAGGTATCTCGTTTGCGTGAATACGGTTGAACACTTCTCACACTTGAAGGTGCCGGCGGAGTGCGTTCGGATATGACGCAACAGATCATAGTTCACAGAGAACCCACGCCCACATGTGGGACAAACGTGGGACTTCTTCGCCGCATGCCTCTTTATGTGCCTTATAAGATGCGTTCGCCATCGGAAGGATACTTTGCACTGGTCACAAGTGAAAGTCTTCACTCCATTGTGCGTCTGTGTATGAATGTACAGGCTAGCATTTGACTTAAACTTCTTTTCGCAAACAGAACACTGAAATTTTGACTCTCCGCTGTGCAGTATCAGATGCTGCTTCAAGTTATCTTTATTCAGAAACTTGCCTCCACATATTTCGCACTCATAATTCCTTTCCGTCTTGTGAAAGTATTTAATGTGGTAGAAGTAACTCGATGAAACAGTGAACACTTTTTCACAAGTAGGGCACGACCTCTCTTTCCATTTCTTTTTTTCACCGCTCCCTCTGTTTTTGGTTCTTCTTTTTCTCCTTTTGACCTGGCTTGTAGTTTTGGGTGTCGTAGGGCTCGTTGAGGAATTATTATCCTGTATTTGCGTTTGATTGTCCTGGGAATCTTCAATGGCTTCAAAAATTGATTCGGGCACCAGTTTGAAGCTATACTCTGTGTCACTGAGATCCGAGAAATCATTTTCAGCATTATCGGGCACGGAATTCTTCTCAAACGATTTACGCTCAACTAATGGTCTGTCAGGAACCTCATCTGTAGTGGTTTCATCGATTTCGTTTGTCACGTCTGTAGTAGTGTCAACTAGTGTCTGTTCTTGTGACCCATTAGATTGGTTTCCTAATTCCAAAGATCCCGACGTGTTGTTTTCGTTTTCATCAATCTTTCTTTTCTTTGCGGTTTTGTTCTTCTGTTGTTGCATTCCGTTGGCGAGTTCGATGGCGTGCATGGACATGTGGAGGAGGAAATCCTTTTTGTCGACGTAAGTGTCGCACTCGGCGCAGTGGAATAGAAGGTCTGCATGCGTGGCCAGCAGGTGGTCGTTAAGGGCGTCTTCAGCGTGTTGCGTGCCGCAGTAGCAGCACGTGACGAGCGGCGCGCGGTACGCGGGCGGCGGCGCGAGCCCCTCCAACCTGCAACAAGGCGGGCTCGTCAGCGCTTTATCTTAAGACGATCGCCTAACACAAAAACAACTTCAATCCGGGGTACGCTGATAATCTTCGTAAGCCGCGTCCAGGGTAGGTTGTGTTCTACGTGGATCGTGCATGCGTTGGTGCCTGGTGAGTTGTGCGCGCAGTCTGAAGGCGCGGCCGCACTCGCACCGGTGTGCGCGCGCGCCCGAGTGCACGGACCCATGCGCGACCAGTTCACCTCGTCTTTTGAACCGCGCGCCACACTCCATACACTCGAACTCGAACTTGACCATATGAGTCCTCCGATGCATCCTGAGAGCGGCGCTGGATTTGGACGCCTTCCCGCACGAGTCGCATACGAAATCGCGGGTGTCCGAGTGCGACCTCATGTGGTCTTCGAGATGATCTTTACGGGAGAAGCTTTTCGAGCAAACCGGGCAGGAGTGCGGGCGGAGTTTGTCGTGTGCTGTTCGCACGTGCCGCGCTAGGTTCCCACTATCCCCAAACCCGAGCCCACACGCATGGCAGCTATATCTCTTCTCCCCCTGATGCGTCCGCTCATGCCGTCGCCACGACGCCGTAGATACTCTTTTCCCGCAGTATTCACACTCTTTATATCTCCTCTTACTTTCGTCAGTGGTCTCTCCGTTTTCGATCTCTTCAGGGGTATTCGCTTCTTCAATTTTAACTTCAACTAAAACTTGTCTGGAATGGGAAATTGAGAACTACGTGTAGTTTGTTTTTATATGGAGGTTGAATAAAGAAAAACTCATCGAATTCTAGCTAATAAATATTTATTTGGTAATAAATTAATTTTAAACATTAACTATCGTGTACATGAAAGCCTTTTAAGGGTAAGGACCAATATTGGGAGTATAAACGAGCAGGTTTGACCGCGCAGGCACGGTGTGGGTTACATTTCTGTTTTGTTCACTCTCGTGGAGTCTTTTCGTGTGATGTGTGAGAGCCCTTCGTTGTCTGAACGACGCTCCACATAGCATGCAACTGAAGGGTTTAGAGTCTGAGTGCGATAGCGTGTGGCTGTTTAACTCGTGCTTTTGTCGGAATCCTTTCCCGCAGTACGCGCACATGTGCGGCCTCTCGCCCGTGTGCTTCAGTTTGTGTCGCGTTAGTCCCGATCTTAGTCTGAACTTAGCCCCACATTCCGCACAATGGTAGGGGAACTGTTCACTGTGTGTCTTTAAGTGGACGTGTAACGAACCGCTCTGTGTGAAACGTTTCCCGCAATGTGTACACACGAACGGACGCTCTCCAGTGTGAATGCGCAGGTGCTGCTTCAAATTTTGTGAATTCGCAAACGTTTTCGCACAATATCTACAAGAATGCCGACGCACTTTCTCATGGGTCTCCGTCAAATGTCTCTGTAAGCCATTCGGAGCACGGAATTGCTTTCCACATATGTGACAAACGCACGGGCGTTCCCCGGTGTGAATCCTTTTGTGAAAAACATAAGTATGGGCTGAGCTTAGATTTTTTCCGCAAATTTTGCAAGTATAAAAAACTTTTCCATTTATTTTTATCTGAACTTGATTTAATTCTAGCCTGGTTTCTTCATCCATTCTATCTTTCCTCATGTTACTTTGTGTTAAATCATCGAAATGGTCGACATCAAAATCATTTAGAAGGTTGTCTTTGGAAACAATTTCTGAATCACTTGAGTCACTGTCATCGGACCTATTACTTTCTTTTTCATGTTCGTTGATAAAATGCTCTCTAAATTTTAACAATGCTTTGTAAAATGTGTCGTAAAGTTCTTTTGATTTCTTAGTAGCTATGGCTGCTAGTGGCTCGTTTTCTTCATCAGTATCATCTGTGTTAAAACCATCAGGTTCAATAGTAATGGTATATTCTTCTTTAATTTCTTTCTGGTCTCTGTTGTCGGAATAGAGGTTGCACCTGTAACAAACAACCCTTGTTACTATTTTGCCCGTTTAATCGTCATCATCCTCTGTATGTGCGGTTAATATGTGTCGTTTGAGGTGGTTGGTGCGGCGGAACTTCTTCGGGCACTGATCACAGCTGTACTTCCTAATGTCCATGTGCAATTCGATATGACGCTGTAAGCTGTCCTTCGTGAAAAAGCTTTTGTCGCACATTTCGCAAGAAAACGGTCGTTCGTTTTTATGTTTGCGCTCGTGGCGATCGCGCTGGTTCTTAGTGGCAAACGCTTCCCCACAACATCCACACAGGTAAGGCAGGTGACCTTCATGCACCACTTTAACATGAAAAACCAGGTTCGCTTTACAGTTGTAGCTCTTATCACATTTATCACAGTAATGCCTTTCCCTCACGGTGTGAGATAGCATATGAGTCTTCAAGTGGTATTTATTTCCCAGCACTTTGTTGCATACATTGCATGCCACGGGTACGTTATATTGGTTCTTTGAGAATTCATTTTTAGGTCCTCTCTTTTTGTTCTTCTTTAAAATGTATTTGTGTTCAGAATGTATATGGGATTGCAATTCCTCGTTCGATGAAGCTTCAAACCCACACGATCGGCATTTAGTTGAAACATCGACTAAATTTTGAAGGTGGTGTATTGCTTGGTAGTGGTCGAGGAAGTCGGTCATAGAGCTGTATAGTACACCGCAGCATGAGACCTGATCGGTGTCATTGATTTCGGTGTGGGTACTCATGTGGTGTAACAGTCTCTGGCGCCCTGAGAACATGCAGGTACAGAAAGGACAGTTATTGAGGGTCAAAGATTCCAGTATCCCAGCACATTCTGATTGTTTAACTACCGTCTTCGTCTCCGTCTTCTCCTCTTTCACTACTTCTTTAACTTCATAATCAGAATCCATTTCTTTGTCATAATCTTCAACAGACTCTTCAAAAGTTATAAAGTCTCTGACAAAATTTCTCGAAGCATCTTCACCTTGTGTTTCATCTTCATGAAATCTGTTTGTGTGTTTGACTAAGGTGTTTACATGGAAAAATCCAGGTTTTTGTGGGCACTTCTGGCACACAAATCTCATGTTATATAGATCTTCTCCTTTAAATTCTGTGTAGTCAGCTAACACTTCATTGACTACCATATGTATTGCTGATATTGACCTGAAATTGTACATTCTATTGTCGGAGAACTTTCAAACATACTTTCAAACATAAAAACAGTCACAAAATAACAAATACTTACTCTTCATTTTGTTTTGTCGTTTCGTGGACTTTGTGGACTTTCTTCTTAGAAGATTCTTGTTCCTGTAACAAGAGAACATGTAGGTCTTTAACATTCAGTTGCAATTGTTGCAAAGTCAAAGTCGAAAATAGCTATATATCATAGACATAGAAGATTCAGATTTCTTGCGCCTATTCGCAAAGGTTTTTTCTTGCGCCTATTCGCAAAGGTGCAGTCTTTCGCAGAGAAGAATAGGCAAGAAACTTCGAGGGTCGGTCTTTTTGACTCGATCATATAAATTTCCTTATTACTAATTTTAATTGACTTAATATCGGAATAACTCTCCAGAGCTCCAGCTGAGCAATTTATTACCATGGTTGCTTGTCTTACAGATAATCAGAACTTCTTTATTAGCCCTTTTTTAATTATTATCTTAAATTTTTCTAGTTTTAAATACACATGAAGGCTAAGTGCAGAAAACACCCAACAAACATAATACCTTAGTACCAAGGTTTGCTATTTGACGGGGTTAATATTTGGAACTGTTGAATCAATTATAACAACTCTTTCCAGTAGAAAGCTGCACTATCCCTGACGAACATAGGCACAAATTCTAGGTATGCTCAAGAAGTAAATTTTTTTTTTTTACCACCCCATATGTCCCCACCGAGGGGCACGGGCCTCCCTTCGAAACACGAAGGGGTTTTAGGCCATAGTCCACCACGCTGGCCCAATACGGGTTGGTGGACCACTCGTCTTTCGAAAATTTTCTTGGACGGGCGGGTTTAATCACGATGTTTTCCTTCAACATTGAGTAATAGGTCAATAGAATAAAACCAACAAAAATTCAAATCAGATTTAAATCCTACAAGAGATTTTATTGTTTTAATAGCTTCATTTGTTGCCAAATAAGACTATCCTAAGTTTTCCCCCTCGGCGGAGGTGTGCATAAGTGGTGGGTGGTATGTTATGTTATGTTTGTCGGGCGTTTTCCGCACTTAGCCTCTCAATCGGGCCATTGTGCGTGATATTGTTTGGACTAGCTATTCCAGCCAGCCAATGTCCTCCCAGAAGCACGCAAGACTTCTCACGTTCCTGCATGCCTCTGATAGGGATCCCGGGTTATGCAGGATCTGTACTCGCTGTGCCTCCACGCTGTGGCATTCCATCACGACATGCGCTGGAGTCTCTTCTGCCTCCATGCAACCGCGGCATAGGGGACTGTCTGTGATGCCCATGTTAAACATGTGCCTGTTTAGCGGACAGTGGCCTGTCATTATTCCTACCACTCTTCTTAGGTGTTTCCTGGGCAGGTGCAACAAACTTCGTGTTAGGCGTTTGTTTAGTGTTGGCACGGCTTCCTTGGATTGCCGGCATCCTTTTACCACTGTCCATTCCTCATTATGTCGTCTCCTGGTTCTATCTCTCAGCCAGGATGTAAATTGTTTGTAAGGTAGAGGCATGATTGGTTCTGGTCCAGCTAGTAAGGTGCTGGAACCTCTCCTTGTAAGTTCGTCAGCAGCATCATTACCTAGGGAACCACTGTGACCCTTTATCCATTGCAGGTGGTGGGGGGTAAAAATGTATCCAAAAAGGGATTTTTTTGCGATTTTTCGATTATATCTCGTAAAGGACTTACAACATCGAAAACTGTCCTTCATAAAAGTTGGAGGGCATTTAATCCTGCGGAGGATAAGACCAGATTCATATTTTTTGGACTACCCGTTCTCATGCTTTAGCCCATCAAAGTTGGATAAAGGGTCAAGCAGGCTAAGCAAACGAGAGTGGTCCCCTTACGTCGAATTTGGTCATTCTTTCAGGTGGTATACTGGCAGGTCCTAAAAACACTCTATGCTTAGTATCAGTCCTCGATCTTTTTTTGTTTTCGAGTTATTTAGGATAATGTCGAAAAATTAGGGTATCACTGAAAGTGTCATATTTTATAAACTGTTCAAGTTAGATTAAACAAACAAAATCATGTTTAATAATAATAAAATAGACTACAAATAATAATAAAATAGAGAGTCTTATTTGGCAACAATTGAAGCTATTAAAACAATAAAATCTCTTGTTGGATTTAAATCCGATTTGAATTCTAAGCCGATTGGGCTATAAGCGATTATTAGAAATCCATACATAGATCCGAAAAGACGAATTTAGTAGTACAGGCCCGCACCAGGGTTTGAACCCACGACCTTCGGATTACAAGTATGGCTCATTACCAACTGGGCTATCACCGCTCAACAAGAAAATCAGGAGTTTCTCTTTTTAAAATTTGTGTATGTTATTTAGGAGCAAAAGCTAGTAATAGGTAATAAATACCTGAAGCTGCATCTGCTGCAGCCGTGTCTGAAGTGCAGTATTGGCTTCCTCGCAGCATTTGACCAGCTCATGAAACGCCAGCAATGTATGGGAACATTGGTAACACATGGACACCGGCAACTCGTCATTTTTTGATACCTAGGTATAACACAAATCGGTTCTTTAATTTAGGTATAGTTAATTATTGTCTCAATGAAATGCATTTTCAAGCAATCAAGTTGAAGCGTCTCAAACTTAAACATGAGAAAATAGTTTATTGGAGTTAATGCTCATAATGGACAGTTGAGATGGCTGTCCAACCTACTAAGAGGCTTGCATGAAGCTTCTAGTTAAAAATAAATAAGGAAAAATCATCAACTTACAATTGCTCATTAGTTACCTTAGGGATCGTTCAACAATTACGTGATCATTTTTGGCCGTTTTTTTAACCCCCCCCCATGTGATCACAGCATAATCTTTTGTTTTTAATCCCCCCCCCCACTCGCCTTGATTACGTAATCTTCGTCCGTGCTTAAAATGTTTACTGTTTATTAGCAGTGACACACATGTCATGTTTCTATGGGTCTTATTAAATGACCTAGGAATAAGCTTGTGGCGAGACACAACCCAGTCGTGGTGGGCGCCTGCTTGTTTATATTGGCTTTACAATAATTTTCTCAGGTGGATGACTAAAGTAATTTTATTACTTTTCTAATTAAAGGTATTTCTAGCTTTCACAACACCCTTTTCATTTTTTAGAAAATTACTTTAGCTATCAAGTTATAAAATGATGACGTAATCATGGGTTCTCCCCCCCTCCCACCCAAATAATCCAGATGTATATACAAGCACCTGACCCCCCCTCCCCTCTTCCGGTGATCCCGTAATTGTTGAATGATCCCTTATAAGTCTAAGGTTTAAATCTTAAATATCACAAATAATGACATAGCAGCCACCTTATTACCTACACCCCAACTTACAAAAATCTGTCTATATAGAAATTAAAAGATCTACGATACATACTGTAATTGGTAAATGCTGGTGAATTTTATCAGCTAAATTGTTCTGCAACCCTTCTCCAAAGAAAATAGGCACTACATGCTCGGTGACACAAGCGCAGGTACGACACACATTTGAAAAATCGTTAACGTCTGAAACATACAAAACAAAACAGTAATCAATCGATTTTTATTACCGATGCATCTCAGGAAATGTGCAAATTCCATCGATTTTTGTCGCCGATGCGTCTCGGGAAATATGCAAATTGTGATAGAAATTACTAGAATTTTAATCCACATCGTAACTTCAATAGTATTTTAGTAATAATTTATTAATCTCTTTTTGAAATATCTGCTGAAAATAAGCACAGTAGTGAAGAAATGCAAGAATTTACCTTCTAGGTTAACTGAGCTCTTGGAAGCTGTTTCCACAATCTTTTGTATAGAAATAGATGGTTCGCTCGAAGAAGTATTCAATATGAATATCTGCTCAGTTTCGGAATCCATTTTCTGATCATTTATTCCCGAAAATATTACAAACAAAAA
>OX465262.1:455486-498043 GCA_949987775.1 Aproaerema taeniolella | reverse complement strand
GCTGATATCAGTGATGAGCTCAAATGCTCATTACTCGCATACACACTTACCTAAACAAATCAGTGTAAATTCTGAGATTGACACTTACGTTCAGCACAAAGCAGTCCATCATAGCCGGGCGTGCACGCACAGCGGTCGGGGCCGTGCGGCCCGCGCACGCACGTGCCATGCACGCACGGCTGTCCGCCGACACAGGGCTGCGCGGGGGGCGCGGGGGCCACGGGGGGAGCGGGTGGTAGGGCTCGTGTCGTGCAGTTTTTGCCGCTCCAGCCGGGTGCGCACGTGGCAGTAGTAGTCATTCTGCGCGGTGTAACACGCGGCGCCATTTGCGCAAGGAGAGCCCGCGCAATGGTCGCGGTCGTCCTGTATTCGAGGAATTGATTTCAACTGTCTTTTAGATATGCAGGCCCCGTATTCTAAGTCATTCGGTTCGGTTCCCATATATAACACTTCAAACTTAGTAAAAAATTGGTTGTCTGTAAAGTCGGTTTGCGCCGATCGTGCCTCTCTATCGTTTATTCCGCGCTCTCGCTTGCACGCTCAGGCGGAACGTGACACTTTTTCGTTCGTGCAGCCGGTGTTCATCGATTTATAAGACGTTATCACGTTAAAAAATAATGTGAATATTTATGTCATATTTGTTTCTAGAAATACTCAACACTTTTCAACCGACTAAAAACTTTCGTCGATGCTTAGAACACAGGTTCAGTAACGGGGTGCCAGAAATGACGAGTGCTTACAAACTGTCATGTTATGAGAAAAATGATGATACAGCAAATGTGACTTGTGTTTAGTAAAGAGTGCAACTTCCGGTGTAGTCAAAGAGCGATTTATAAAGCTTATCACAATAATTCTGAAACAAAGTTGTACCTTTCCAATTTCCAGTCACAAATGAAAGCTATATACACTCAAAGCTATAAGCACATAAACAACTATGAGGTAGTGATAGAAAAAGAGAGGTAAGTATAGTAGTAATGATGTACTTAGTAATGATAAATGAATTCAAATGAAGTTATGAGAAGAAAACTTACCAGACAGTACCGCCCCGAACATGTTGACAGCTAAAAGCAGAGGTTGTTAGAGTGTTAGTGCAATGTCCTGAATGATTGATGAAAATATTACATGAGTAAAAAAAGGTGAAAGTATTACATAAGTTGAAGATGTGATAAAAAGGAAGAAGTGTTGAGCGAAGGAGATGATCAAGAGAGAATAGTTGGAGAGAAACTGACCTCACAATCCGTGCCGGAGAAACCAACAGGGCATATGCATCGATAGGCGTCAAGTAAATCGACGCATTCTCCTCCATGCCGGCACGGACGCGACGCGCAATCGTCCACGTCGCGCGCGCACGTCCGGCCGGCGTAACCCGCAGCGCACGCGCAATGGTAGTCATCCACCAAGTCGATGCAAGTGGCGCCGTTGAGGCACTGTCCTGTACAGTCGTCGACGTTAAGTTCGCAGTCGTGTCCCGTCCACCCCGCCAGGCAGGTGCACGCGTAACCACCCGCTGTGTTGTTGCATGCGGCTGCGTTCACACACGGACCGCGACCCTCTCCCCCCTCCGCAGCCCTCTCGCCTGCGCACTCATCCACATCTGTAATAAATGTCGTTTTAGTCTGTTGTACATGTAGCGTATCAAGTATTCGAAGAGCAATTTGACACGACAGCTAATGAAGATTTTGAGGGTTGCATAGTTGCAGTGGGATTTCAGGTTTACGACTACAGTACAGCAAACCCTACATGCCATATTTACTCTTACATGATGGTCAAAGTTATGCATGGAAGAAAACCTAAGAAAACGTAACCAAATATTTATAAAAGGTGAGGCTAACCATCAGAACAGGTGGGTCCGGTCCAGCCGGGTGCACATTCGCAGGCGAAGGAGTCAATCAGATCGCGGCAAGTAGCGCCGTGCGCGCAGGGTGCGCTGGCGCAGTCGTCAATATCTTGATCACAGAGCGCACCACTCCAGCCAGGTTCGCACGCACACGCAAATCCTGGCGCAGCACTAGATAACGTGCAGACACCATGTGCGCAAGGCTGCGGCGCGCAAGGATTGTCGACCCGCTCGCAGTCTACTCCGGAAAAGCCTTCAGCGCACGTGCATAAGTACTGGTCGGGAGCGGTGTTCTCACAAGTACCTCCGTGCTGGCACGGCTCGTGAGTGCCACAGTAATTGAGATCTGTTTGCAAGGAAATACGAAACGGTATTAATTTATAATGAAAGAACTTGCTACATCCTCGACCGCACTTTCGTCCTCATGCTAGATTGTGGTCAAGAGCGCACCCCTTGTTAATAGTTTAAAAAATATAACGAAATTCTTAAGGCGACTACAGCACCCGATAAAGGCAGCACACATAGGAATAGTGCCATCTCCGTCTCTCAACAGGCCTGGGCCGGCAGTGCGAACAGTGTCGAATTGTCGATACACGAAGTTTACGGACTATGAAAGCGTGCGTGCGTAAAACATGTTAGAAACTTAGAAAAATGAGATTTATGGAAAGGTAACAGCTTAAATCGAAAAATGCGTTAACTACTTATCGAGAGTGTTCAATCACGAACATTTTGATAGCAAATTCAAGTTACTGTGTGCATTTTACTATCGTTTTTACAGCTTAAAAGATCACAATATTGGGTATTTAGAGGTGACTTTGTGAGCTTTTTCTATCGAACCAAAAGTGCTGAATCATGTTTTCAGCAAACGACTTATCTAGTTTATGTCCTGAATATTAACGTAGTATTTTTTTTTTTCGATTTAATGCAGTGCGTCATGCTTATCTATGCATCATAAAATCGTAATTTAGGTGCTGTAGTCGCCTTAAACCAGTAATTTTTGAGAACTGATTTATAATAGTACCGCAAGGCTTGATGGGTCTCATTTTTTTCAAGTGTTAGGTACGGGTACGAAACTAAGAAAGTCCATATACTTATGTAAAATGAGTAAGCTAAGCGTTCATATTCATATCTTTATTGCATGTCACAATTCACTAAAGTCGTTAGAATACATGTGAGTTATGTGACATCCTGCCTGTAGTAGGGTGAAATTACCTTGGTCGCAAAGAATGCCTCCCCAGTTAGTGTCGCAGGTGCAATCCCAGGAGGATCCGTTGCAGTATCCGTGCTTGCAGCCAGGATATGGCTGACACAGCTCGCACAGCTCCCCGCGCCAACCCGGCCGGCAACTGATGAAAATTAATTATGTTCCTTCCATATCGTGTAACTTGAACAAACCTTAAGTATGTATGTGGCGAACTTAAACAAACCTTATGAAAGAGTTTTCTAACCGCGAAATGGCTTTTGATTTAGTCTAAAGACTGTAGTCGATCGAGAACAACGGGGCCAACAACAGTGTTACTGATAGTTGCCTAACGTTTTTCCAATCTAGCGCCAAGGTCCGTTATCCGATTTACCAGCGAGATCGTGGACCTTTTTAAAGAGGTAAACGATATATTCCCGATATACCAGCGACTTTAGTGGGGAACATTTTGGAGACAACTTTCTTTCCTCTTAAAGATACCAAGGCTGCTATTGGTCTGAGGGCTACTACTGTAAGATTTCGTTACATATTTTAGCAATTTTTGCACTTTTTAAAATATTTTAAATGTTTAACTTAAATTAAATAGTTCGATGAATGAATTTTTCCGGTACAACTACTGACAGACAAAACAGTAGCAAAGTTTAGTGGCTAACTTCATGCGAAATTGAAGAAGGGAAGGGAAGTTTGGCTGACGGGGACATTCGTTGCCTGGCAGTTGAAGAGAGTAGTCGTGTCCTTAGAAAGTGTAGTTTACGGAAGTGTCCGTTAAAATAGTGAGATCTAAAATATAATTAAATTGTACATTACCATGAAGTGGAAATATACGTTTAAAAGAGGACTGGTGTTTCCTTTGGATTGATGCTCGTTTTATACTAACAAAATTGTCTACTTACTCGCAGTCACCTGGGCGATCGCATCGCCCGTGTGTAGGATGACAACCCTCTTTGCAAACGGCTGTAACAATACAATAAAAACGTTGCATGATTTATTAATGAAAGAAAAGTCCAAAGCATTATTTGTTGACATTGAAAGAAAGAAAACAAAAGGGTTTATTTCTTTTAATGCGTAACGATGGAAATTAAATAAAAAACTACTTAAAAAAACCAATATTAGGTTTCGAAAAGACTGAAAAGACCTAGAAGTAGATGCAAAGATTACACTTACGTTTTTCGCAGTTATCTCCTTGCCAGCCGGGAAGGCAGCGTTTATCTCCTTGCTCAGAGCAGGAGTAGTGGCCAAACTTGTCGTCCCTTGGCCTGCAGAAGGTGGTGCAGGTGGTGTTGAAGTAGTTGGGCTGGCAGGTGACGCGGACCCGATACGCCAAGGAGGCAGCCGCGCCGGCGTGGCGGAGGAGATGCCACTCGGCCCCTGGCTCCACGATGCCTGACCACCACGCCTCTTCGATCAGGCCGGATTCTTCTGCCGAAGACAGACACTTTACAGATCAGCAGTCATAGGTACTCTAAAGTTCATATTACAAAACGCGACTCAAACTCTAATCTATGAGTAGCAGTCGTCTGTGTCATTTTGATAGAAAGAGACAATCAACTGGACCTAGTTATGAATAACATATCTTGTTTGCATTTTAAATATTAGTATAATACTTAAGGATACATTTTGTAAAGAAGCATCTAAACCACATGATAAGTTTATTGATTTCACAACATACATAAAATCTTTATGCATAAAACATCCATGTAGCAACTTATTCAGGTATCAATCATTAGGAGTTGTCTAAAAACAATCTAAGTGGTTTATCAGCATAACGATAAAATCACTAGCTAGTACAAATATTTTGTTTCTATACTTAATTGTTAAGTATAGATCAAAACTTGAGTCTTTTTCTATAAAATACGAGCCACAGTGAGATTCGCTGAGTGCTGGAGCCCTAGCAAATATTAGGATTAGACTGCGTGTACACTGTACAGCACTTATAGTGAAAGTCTTTATTATCGATTTGGATCTAGCTAAGTATCTAATAAGAAATCGCAAGCACGTAAAAACTTTCGTCCAGAAGCTTAGGTAGTCAACAGTTTAACTCAACCAGTTTTTTATTACTTAAGGGTTCCACCAAATATTTCGTTTTCCAAAAAGTATCATCGCAAAAAAAATCTTGTAGAGTTATTGTGGTAGGCTCACCCGGATCAGTATAGTTGAAGTCGTCGTAGGCTTGTAGAATCAATGTAAACGAACGCTGAAAATGAAAAGGAGAAAATCGTTAGTCATTGAATTAGAATGGGAAAATAATGGAAAAAAAGACTAGATTTCTAACTATAGATAGGTATATTACACAAGTGTCCCAACACAAGTGTCCTCGCACTACTTTCTGGGAAGTCTCAATAACTTGTTGTAACCGTGATTACTGAAATATTATTTATTATTATGTTAATATAAAAAATATTAAAACACCTTATCTCAACAATCTGAATGACGTCATAATCATGAAAATTAAAATGACAAAATACCCACAAATTCGTCACAAGAACGAGGTTACTTTTCATAAAAGATAGAGACAAAGTTAGAGATGTGAAGCAGCTCACAATATTGAAAACTTTTCTCATGGAACATACTTAATTCAAGTGATCAACTATTAGAATTTCTGTGGGTTCCCTCGGGAAAGTTTTACAATTTCATAGGTAGAATAACTCCATGTAAGTCACCGATTTATGAACCGATGGCTTTCATGTCAGAACCTAAGACAGGCTTTAGCTCACTGCGCAAATAAGAATCATCATCATCATCATCATGTCAGCTGCAAGACTTCCACTGCTGGACATAAGCCTCCCCAGGGATCAAACAAGAATGAATGAATGTAAAAACCCTTACCGTCCAACGAAAAACAAATGGCAAAGACAGCGTGTAGAGGGGCTCAGCGAGCGTGAAGGAATCAGTGCCGAGGACGGGTGAGGCAGCGCGGCCGAAGGAGCAGGCGCCAGGGGCCGCCGCAGACTGGTACTCCTTGAGGCAAAGCGCGAATTTGGTGCGGCAGGCGTGTGCGCAGGGGTCGCCGCCGCCGCCGCAGCAGCTGCCAGACGCCAGGCGCAGGCGGTAGTTGCTGAACTCGAGGATTTGCAGCTCGAACACGCCCGCCCCCGCCGCGCTCTGGAACAAAAACAATGTGATTGATTTTTGTCCCTTACTTTGCCCATGTAAAAAAAAGATTCGTCTCCCGATACAATTTGTGAATGTGCAACAAAAAAAATTTAAACAAATGTAGAATGTAGAATTTAGGAATTTGTATTTTGTAAATCTAACATTTGTTTAAATCTAACTTCAAATATTTTTAAAACGCTTTTAGGATGTTCTTTCTTTTCATAAAATTATTTATCTATCATTTAATCTAACAATCCATCTTAAAATTATTGTGATTGCTTTTTCTCCCTTGGTTTGCAAAAATTACTATTAACTGATTATGATAAGCTTTATTTATGTAGCTAGCTTTCCACCCACGACTTAGTTTTTGTGGACAAGTAGCCTCTATGTTATTCTTAGGCCTTCCAACTATCTATGTACAAAAAATCACGTTGATCTGTCCTTCTATTTTTACGTTAAGGAAGGAAATTACTATCAATTTGAAGACTAAAAAAATGTGGAAGTTGTAAACCTCAAAAACAATAACAAATTACTAGAAATGCGTGAAAATAATACTTAAAAGTCGTCTAGTTATAGAGCCATTCATGCATATTTGGTTAAAACTTAATTATAATATCTAAACGCACGTGATTTAGTGTTCTTATAGTGTTAATTCGCCACTGGCCCGGTTGCCCTCAATTTGGCCGCCCCTCATTTTTGTCGCTCTGGCCCAGCTAGCCAATGTCATGGGTACAGTCAAGAGCAGATCACTCTTTACACTACCAGTTTAAGCTGAGCTCTGTTTTATACTGCGCGCCATACAATGCTGGGCCGGTCCAAAGTGTCAAGCTTGACGTGCTCTTGAGTGTACCTGTTCACCAAGGAAGAAAAAGGGCGGCCTTTTTATTTAATTAGATGGAATAAGTCTTCGACGGTGATGTATGCTAATTCTATTAATTTTTAAATAATTATGAAATTAATTTTCACAAATAATTTATTTTGCCGTGTGGTGATCGGTTGAGAATAACACCACCCCATCTCTTTCCGTGGGTGTCGTAAGAGGCGACTAAGGAAACACAAATGAGACCTGCCTCTTAGTAATCCATCCCAGGCTACGAAACTTCATTTTTGTCTGAATCTAAGGTGTCGTCCTATGGTCTCATATAATTTGTTCATTTAAAATGTTGTACATATCATCCCCGACATTCGATTGCTTGTAACTTTTAAACGGCTAAATCAATTTTGATCACTTTTAAACCCCTCTTTTTTGTCGGGGTTTAAAAACCAAAAGTTTCTGTGAAAGAACTGTCAATCGTAATCGATTTTTTCAGATTAGGGCTCTAAGCATCACCGATGGAAGCTTTTTTCGACAGACAGGTAGGTACTTATTTTTTTAACCCCCGATAAAAAGAGGGGTCTTATATCTTTGACGATGTATCTGTGTGTCTGTATGTGGCATCTTAGCGCCTAAACGAGTGGACTAATTTTAATGCGGACGTAAACGAGATATTTGATTAAAATTTGTTCAGCCGCTTAAGAGTTTTAAGCAAAGAATATCAGGGGTGGTACAAAAGTTTTAATTTTAGAGTTATTGTAGTAAAAATGTGCCGGCCCTTCTAAAATAAGTAAACAATAAAAACAATGCTAACTGGTTGCCTAATTAAAATAGTCACCTTAATTTTTAGCAGTATGCCTATTTAATGAAAACCTGCGGAAAACAATAGTAACTTGTATTACACCGACCGTGGTGGAAGGGAACTTATTTTGCCAATGAAATATTTGTATCCGTGAATCATAATAACATGTCCAGACGCCGTTTGGTGGTTTGGAAATTCTGACACCAGGATTAGTCAAATTCGACACATTCTTGGTTATATCTACACGATAAGAAGAAGCGGTGAGCCATCAGACTTTATATCTATTAAAAAAACCGCATCAAAATCCGTTGCGTAGTTTTAAAGATCTAAGCATACATAGGGACAGACAAACAGACAGCGGGAAGCGACTTTGTTTTATACTATGTAGATAGTGATTATCACTTATAGGTCAATAGAATAAAACCAACAAAAAATTCAAATCGGATTTAAATCCTACAAGAGATTTTATTGTTTTAATAGCTTCATTTGTTGCCAAATAAGACTATCCTAAGTTTTCCCCCTCGGCGGAGGTGTGCATAAGTGGTGGGGGGTAAAAATGTACCCAAAAAGGGATATTTTTGCGATTTTTCGGTTATATTTCGTAAAGGACTTACAATATCGAAAACTGTTCTGCATAAAAGTTGGAGGCCATTTAATCCTGTGTAGGATAAGACCAGATTCATATTTTTTGGACTACCCGTTGTTATGCTTTAGCTCATTAAAGTTGGATAAAGGGTCAAGCAGGCTAAGCGAACAAGAGTGGCCCCTTAGCGACGGATTGGGTCATTCTTTCAGGTGGTATACTGGCAGGCCCCAAGAACACCCTATGCTTAATATCAGTCCTCGATCTTCTTTTGTTTTCCAGTTATTTAGGATAATGTCGAAAAATTAGGGTATCACTGAAAGTATAATATTTTCTAAACTGTTCAAGTTAGATTAACCAAACAAAATCATGTTTAATAATAATAAAATACTTAAACTTCATTATAAAAATCGATTTTTCTTTTTCTGAAAAATAATCACGGTATCACTTAAAGTGTCATATGTTGTAAACTGTTCAAGTTAGATTAACCAACCAAATGATATTTAATAGTTATAAAATAGACTATAAAATGCATATTTTTAATCAGCATCATATCCTTAAACTTTATTATAAAAAACGATTTTTCTTTTCCTTAAAAAATAATCAAGAGTATCACTTGAAGTGTCATATTTTGTAAATTGTTCAAGTCAGAATAATAAAAAAGTATGCATTTTGTAGTCTATTTTATTATTATTAAACATAATAAAATAGACTACAAATGCATATTTTGTATTACACAAATGCAGTTTTACATTTTAATAAAAAATGCTGTTTTGTATTAAAATGTAACTGTACCTTATTTTTGTTTGAGTGCAATAAAGTATATTGTATTGTATAATTTTGTTTAATTAATCTAACTTGAACAATTTACAAAATATGAATCTTTCAGTGATACCCTGATTTTTCGACATTATCCTAAATAACTGGAAAACAAAAGAAGATCAAGGACTGATATTAAGCATAGAGTGATCTTAGGGCCTGCCAGTACACCACCTGAAAGAATGACCAAATCCATCGTTAGGGGGCAAACTCTTGTTCGCTTAGCCTGCTTTACGCTTTATACAACTTTGATGAGCTAAAGCATGAGAACGGGTAGTCCAAAAATATGAATCTGGTCTTATCCTACGCAGGATTAAATGTCGTCCAACTTTTATGAAGGATAGTTTTCGATATTGTAAGTCCTTTACGATATATAACCAAAAAATTTCAAAAATATCCTTTTTGGGGTACATTTTTACACCCCACCACTTATGCACACCTCCGCCGAGGGGGAAAACTTAGGATAGTTTTATTTGGCAACAAATGAAGCTATTAAAAACAATAAAACCTTTTGTAGGAATTAAATCCGATTTGAATTCTAAGCCGATTGGGCTATTACTCAGTGGTGAAGGAAAACATAGTGATGAAACCCGCACGAGAAAATTTGTTTGCAAAAAGCGAGCGGTCCACCAACCCGCATGGGCCAGCATGGTGGACTATGGCCTAAATTACCTTGGAGTTTCGAACGGAGGCCCGTGCCCTGGGCTGGTAAGAAGATAAGAAGATCATAACATTTCGTGTTTGGAACAATTCAGAAAGGTTGTGAGAAAAAAAATACAAACGCCAATAGACCGAGCTCCCAATCGATTGCACGAAACCCTACCTCACGAGGTGGCAGCTCAGAAATGTAATGGTGATAGATACTACTTAGGAGCACTGGATTTTAGTAGTTTGCCATCGCATATCCTGGAAGAAGTATTTTTTTTTAACTTCTTGTATAGATCAGGTGGCAAGATGAAACTGATACAGGTTCATTGCCCTAGACGTGCCGTTCATGAATATATATGGTTGCCTGCATTCAGCCTGGCAGTTTTTCTGATCAGCCATCTAGAACAATATATGTCGAAATCTTGTTCGAGGTGGCTGAATAGAAAAACTGCCAGCCAATTTCATTTTAATATTCATAAAATTCATTAGAGCTTTTCCGAATCCTTAGTGCCTCTGAAATATAGAATAGAAAGAAAACGGTCAGTGTTTAATTTCCATATTTTTTTATTTTTTTTACCAGCCCATATACGTCCCCACTCCACCGCGGGGCACGAGGCTCCCTTCGAAACGCGAAGGGGATTTAGACCATAGTCCACCACGCTGGCCCAATGCGGGTTGGTGGACCGCTCGTCTTTCGAAAATTTTCTTGGACGGGCGGGTTTCATCACGATATTTTCCTTCACCGTTAAGCAATTAGAAATCCGTACATAAAACCGAAAAGACGAATTTAATTGTACAGGCCCGCACTAGGATTTGAACCCACGACCTTCGGATTACAAGTCTAGCTCATTACCAACTGGGCTATCACCGCGCCTATCTTTCAAATTATAATTTCCATATATATTTTTTGATAAGAAGCGCTTGTAGCCCAGTGGCTCTCTGATCTCAACCGATCAGTGAGGTTAAGCAACGTACACAGAGGCAGGGAACCTGATGGGTGACCAAAGTGGCTATTTACCACGAGCGTTTCCGTGCTTCGGAGGGCACGTTAAGCTCTCGGTCCCGGCTGTTGTCGATTGACTACAGTCGTTAAAACCCAGTCAGGGGCCATTGTGCGGTTTGAAAACTCTGACACCAAGGTTAGCCAAGTTCGCCACACACTTGACTATACCTTCACGATAAGAAGAAGAATTAGTTAGTAAAACTTTAGGGAGTAAGTATTTTCCCCCATGAAACTGAACAAATCCAAGGAACTTTTAACTTCCCATGCAAAGGCAAATTAGCTGATCGCACAAGTTGGTATTTTTTTTTTTAATAATTCGCCCTATGTTCATTGGGAAAAGTTGTACAGTTTCGTGGGCTGATGCACAGCCTTAATTTTCCATAACTAGTTTGAAGTGACCAATTATAGACCCCGGGCCAGGCATTTTTTTAGTCAGTCATGAATAGTGCTCAATATCACCACCTGAACAGATAAAATGTATTTTTTCGACGTGATTGGGAGGCTATTGTTGCTAAACCCACCCACCGAGCCGCGGCAGATGTTCATAGAGCTTCATGATAAATCTATCTGCAGCAATTTTACAAGTTATCACCCGAGAGGAAATTGGTCATGTAAACCTGTTCCCAGCTCGGGTACCATTATTTACTATGTTGCAACTTCTTGATGAAACTCGATACAATTTTTAACTCATTTTAATTCTTTACTAACCAATAGTTCAAATAAATGTGTTTTATTGAAAATAAAACATGTTTAAATTATTTAATCAAAACTGCGACGCCCGTGTGCGTTACCGCGGCACGCCCCGGCTCTAATTCGAAATAAGACGCCGAAGAATATTAGTAGCATATTAATACGAGAAAAGATGCTCATTATTATATTGAGTCATTAATTTAATAGTATTAAATGTGAAATACATTTTCCATCATAAGCAAGGCAAAGGCAATAATTTAAGTAGTGGTTTTATTACTAAACGATTATCGAACGTAAGAGCGAGAGATCAATACACTAACCCGTAAAAAAAGAGAATCTGTAAATTTATTAGCTAATAATTTTAAAAAAAAGTTGAAAGTAAAGAAATAAAGAAAGACAGATTTATTATTTCAGATATCAAAACACAAAATTTGGCAAGATCATACAGAAAATAATACAAAAAAGAAAACATAAAAACAATAGCAAACAACCTTTTGATCACTACGTGTTGAGGGTTCGAGACAAACGGTCTGGGAATCGGGGTATGAGACCGCGAGCCACAATGTTGGTTTTCAGTAAGTTCCATAATGGTTTTCAGTGCGTATTTGTACAAGTGCACTGTGGGACTATTTATATCTGAAATAATTAACAACTTTCCCAAAGAACTACAAAAAAATATGAACCTATACATAGATATTAAGTAAGAGTACTCGTATAAGCTAAAAAGCCCAATTTTTTTAAGTTAAAGTAAAAGCGTATTGCATGTATATGTTAAAAGTACGACTAGTTACCCAGTTAAACCTTTGTGGTTTTTATTGTGTTTTTCATTACACAAAAATTAGTATTCTTTAATAACCTATGCTCTTGACAACCCCGCAGACCGCAAAGTATGTCTCGAACTTGACTAAACCGCCAAACCGCCAAATGGTGTCTGAGTTAGTTTAATGACTACTAAACGAGAAAAGCTCGGACCGACTATTTAGCGTGCTCTCTGAAGCACCAAAATGCGATATGGTGAGTATGAGATAGATAGTATAACAAACTTAGTACGTTACACGGTTACACGAATACATTCTTGAATTCAGATACTTCCTTATAGTGTGGGTATAGTCAAGTGTATGGCGGACAACAGTTAAGCAATTTAATCCTACTAATGTTTCGAATATAAAACTTTCTATTCATTTTAGTTATTGTTATCTACCTAGCCAATTTTAATTTACATGGAAGTCTAAAGAATAAGATAGGCTACTTTCGGAACGAAATTTCGACCAGTAGGAGAAACCTAGTTGCAGCGAAGATTAGAGCTAAAGATTTTAAGCTCTCTGATTCGTGGCTCGATCTACGAGACAATAGCGGTCCGAGTCGACGGTAACGGTCCGGTAGTGAGGGGCGGTACGCTCGGCGGGCGGAGCGCCACGCCACGCCTTCTACGTGACCGCCTACTGCTCCTTTAGAGCAGAAAGCTCTCCTTTCAATCACGACGCCATAAATAAACATTGAATCTAGTATATAGGTATAAGGCAATCAATAATGCAGCTTATAGACTTTAGTTGTGTTTAACCTATATAGAATGTAAGATTTATGTGAGATGAATGGTTTTATCAGTTTTATCACAAACTATGAAGTTATTTTTCACTATCGTCATCAACCCATCCCCACCAAAGGGCACGGGCTTAGTTACACTAACAAAAAATAAAACTTACCTCATTGGTTTTCCATCTTAAAATTAAGCTTCTTTTATGATTGTTAAATTAAGGTAATAGAAATAGAAATACATATCTAATTGTAAAACTAAAAATGTTGTGTCACCTCCACGATTAATCGCCTATAATATTTAACAGCTAAACCAATTATGATTTAATAGTATACTAAAAACTACAGATACGCTCGTCAAACTTATAACACCACTCTTTTTTTTGGGGGTTAAATATAATCATAAGCGTCGTAAGAATCTACAAATGTCACAGTGGCCAATCCAGCTAGAATTGACATAGGTAATTATTAATCAAGCTACCTAACCGTAGGGTAATTTTGTCCTGATCTTCACAAAAAATGTAGAGATAACTCAGCTAAATTAATATTTTTGGGCAACAGAGTTGCCTTAATTTTACTCGATCATTTAATTTGACTAGTTAACTACAAAAGAGTTAAAAAAAAATGACGATACATCCATAACCAAGTCTATTTCTCTAGAGATATTACCACCGCCATACATAATGGTCTGTAGCCACCATGGACTTAGTATATTTTCTCTTTTAAAGGACCGATTACTTAGAAAAATCGTATTAAGGAATATGAAACTTAAACCTATAGCAATAAGGTACATTTTCGACTGCTTCTCCGACAGCCTCTGTTGAAGCCGAAAGGGACACCGATAAGCGAGGCGGATTGTCTCTTTCTTTTTTCTTGCCAATTTAAAAAACTTCATTAATCAAAAAAGTCTGGCTTTGACAATGAAGTTAATAACGAAGAAATACGTTGCATTTGAAATGAATTTCAGTTCAAATTGATGTAAATTAATTGTAATCATAATAACTTCGTCCTTTTTTCCTAAATTACCAAAAGAAAACGTAAATTTTTTTCAAACCATTTATTACTACTGGCATCCCGTAAAGTGTCATCGTAATGTCACGGCAGCATGCTTTAAATCTTATAAAAATAACTCGTAACGGCAAGGATTATACCAGTTTTTTAAATTAAAATACTGACAAAATGGTAAAAAGATGTTGTGTTCACACTTGTTCAAGTGAATCGTATGGTGGCTGTAACATATCTTTTCACAAGTAAGCTAAAATAATTTCTTATAAATCTATTACTATGTTGTCCATGATTTCTTGTGTTTAGCGGAGAAAGGTTCTCAACAATGCTGTGCTATTTTATTGCAGAGTGCCTAAAGATTCAGAACAAAGACAAAAATGGCTCAACAGCGTTGAGATTAGACAAAAGATAACACAAAATTCCGTTATATGCAGCCGGCACTTTGTGCCAACTTGCTTTTATGTTTGAAATTCCCGCCAGTTACTCAAAGTGAACGCAATTCCTACTATTCCTCCCACAGTAAAAACTATGTACTATTGCGAAATTGTACTTTTTTGAATTCACACACCAACACACCATAAATACACGTTACATGTCTACAAAGATCTTTTAGCCCGTGGTTTCCATGGTGACGCCTTTATTTACAATACAAGTTCTTCTAGCTACAGCTGTCACCCGTCGGCCACAAGATCTTTGTAGACCTATAAAATACTACTTAACAGTTATAGTTTTAAGTGCAAAGTCCCCACCGAGTAGCACGAGCCTCCCTCGAACAGTGGAGGGGGATTCAGGCCATAGTCCACCACACTGGCCTAAAATGCGGGTTGGTGGACCATGCGTCTTCCGGAAATAACCTTTAGAGGTACGGGTTTCCTCACGATGTTTCCCTTCACCGCTGAGCAAGTGATAACTATTAAATACGAATTAAAAGACGAATGTATAGTGATACAGGCCTCAACCTGGCATCGACCCCACGACCCTCCGCTCACAGGTCCCACTCACTATCCAGGGTTAGTTTATTCCGCCCTCATTCCAAACCGCCCCCGTCCAAGTACAGTTAGCATCATCATCCTTTTCAAACTTGGAGTTTTTGAAATGAAACTTCTTTGGGCGCGTTGAGAGTTAAATTTCAAAGTTGCGTCACGGTATTCAAAGTTTACCTTTAGAGAAATTTAAGACAGTAATTAAACAAAAACTTTACAAAAAGGGCTTTTCCAAATTTTCTATGACCTAACTGACATGGAGCCATGGGAATGACTGCTCAGCTCTAGAGTTATTTCAGAATTAGTTAAAATTAGAAAATAAGAAAATTTGTAATGCGATTAAAAAGAGCACCCTCAGAGTTTCTTGCCTGTTCTTCTCTGGGGAAGACTGCACCTTTGCGAATAGGCGTAGAGTCAGTAGGGTCAATAGAACGAATGCGTATGTATGTATGTATTTAAATCCTTTAATATTTGTTTGTATGTATTTCATGTAATCTTGACTTGTTTTAAGTGGCATCCTGAATATCCTATAAAATAAAGATTTTTTCTATTCTATTCTGTGAAAGGGGGAATTTATTATTTAATCATTTCTAATAAAAAATAACATAAGATCAATATTAACTTATAGATACGGTTACCCTATGAAACTAAACGGGCTCTCCCTAAGGTCCGTTAGATAAAATAGGAAAAAACAAATTATAAGCATAAAACTCCAATTTTACAAAAATCCAATATAATCCATATTAGAAAATTTGGGGAAAATGTTTTAATGGGAAAAGTTTTGAAATTAAGTTAAAAGCATGTTTTAATGATTTGATTATAAGATGAGACGAAAGATGAGTTTTTGTTTTATTTTTTCGCAACCTAACTACACATTCCCGATGTCCACTACTCTGTGTCCTCCTTGTATATTATCATACAATTTGGTGTTTCATAACAAAAATGTAGTAACGTAAATGTTGCTGATGGTTTTTTCTATAAAAATAAAATTACAGGAAAACTTCTATCCTTAAATGGAAGTCTGTATTTGTGTGTTACGTATACTTTGCACTCCCAAAAATAATAAAAATAATAATACGAGTAATCGCATTGTCACCCTACTAGAACGAGACGTTCTGCCTCGTTGCTATATCTCTTCTTCGGCCCGCGTTTGAGCTCGAAGATTTCTATCCTGATGTATTAGATCCATGGTAGCCACTCCGTACGAATAACAAACATAAACAAAAACCCGATGTCATCGTCAAGGAGGATCGATTTGGTTAAAAGCGAACCCATTATTAACAACTTTTTTTATTAAATCACCACCTTGAACATTTTATTACCGATTTTGTTACTCTGACTCAAGATCGTGGGTGAATCATCGCAAAGAAACCATAAATATCATATTTAAAAAAAAAATACTTTTGTGGGTACTAATTCCTCTGCATTAAGTAATTGTACCTCCTTCACAGCAATGTTACGACGAAATCAAGGTACAACCCTTAGTATCATTCTATTTCAATTTGCTCCCGCGATTGTTGAATATTACTTTGTGATATTAAATAAGAACTCATTAAATAAATCCATGACTCACGTTATCGGAGACGACATATCAACTAATTTTGGACGACGAATTGACCAGTTTGACAGCTAATTTATAAAATGCAATTTCTCAAAGGAAAAAAATTCTACATTTAATTTAATTAATAATTTACGACCATAGATAACTATTTTTAAGCAAAAAAAATTAAACTAAAGTAAACAGAGGATTGAAGAAAAAGAAACAAAAAATAAAACTAAAGGACTTGCCATGTTACCTGTCAAATCTTAATTTATGTCTCCGAGCAGTCGTAGCAAGTTGTAGCATGTTTTGAGGTCAAACGGCATTTTGTTCACAGCTCCAATGAGATGACGACGGTGTTCACAGAAGATTAATTTAAGAAAATGACAAAACAAAACTACAAGCTTGTTAACAGAAACCTACCGAAAGAAACATTTTCGGTTGAGGCATAAAACTTGTTAAACAAGCCGACATCAGTAGACCGGATAAAAACAGTGTATTTGATACACTGAGACGAAAAGTTACACGAAATGACTTAAGTTTGCAAACAGATACAGGGATCAATCTCTTTTTTACTCAACGCAATAAAAACAAGAAGCAAAGTGGAAAAGAAGGAGATCAAATAAACCTTACAGGTAGCGTATAACGTCTATATTATACCAACTTAATTAATCGATACAGATGCCGCATACTTCTGCAACACGAGACTGCATACCAAGACCACAAATCTCTCACTGTGAGGAGACACAACAAAAGAACAAGATTGTACGTGACAATAATATTACGCACATTGCACTTGACACGAAGCAAATAAGTAAATAAAATTTCCCACTTTTCTAGTCACACTGCATGCCTGTGTAGCAGCTTGTGTCACAGGATTTTAATTTGTTCTCCGCAATAGGACGCGCGAGCACGTTTTGATGTTGATCGTTTTTTTAGGGTTTACTTTTGAAAAGCTGGAGGAATTATGTCGATCTAGACACATTGAATAGTTTTTGAATCTTGATTGAGTTTTTTACTAGAAATAGTAACAGAAAACAGGAGTAGATTTTAATAGGAATCAATTAAAATTATTTGCAAAAAAACAGTGCAATTCATAATGAGAATTTAACTTAAAGTTCCTCAGGGCTCAATGCTGGATCTATCAATTTTCATACAATATGTTTATAGAATATATTTTTCGAGTCATTAAAACCAGAACCCTCAGGGCGCAATGTCCATGTGGATTTGGTTATTTTTTTATCAGTAGTCCAGGTGTAAGCCTTGCGCCCTCGCCGTCTGCCACAGTTAGCCCCGGGCGTCACGCGCCGGTTGCGTCTGCGCAGCTCGTGTCGTCAATTACTTGTGTCCGCAAATGTGACGTCATCGACACCCCTCTCAGTAATCAGCGTAATTAAAGCTTGTTATGGTAATACGTTGCGCATGAGCATTTAATCAGCTGAGAGCGTTGCACTTTGCGTAGCATGGTTGGTTGCGCTTCACGTATCGCACCGTACGTAGACGACTTTTTATAGGTAAATACACTTTTTGCTTTTAATTAGAAACTAATTTATGGTTTCCTTATGGGGTTCTATTTTACTACACGGATTTTTAGTAGCAAACATATAGCTTGTAAACGAGATGACATCTGATTGATAATTTACTCATGTCTCGTTTTCCTTGATCTTCGTCCCATTTTATTTAAAAGTAAGGGTACAGTTGACCATGATCCAGGATTTGGCCGATCAGGCAATAAATTTTTTTCAATGTATTTTTTTTTCTATCAAATGTTTTAGACTGATGTACATTTAAAAATCTATGATTACACTTAAAATTGAAGAATAGCACTGAGGCAGCAATGGCGAAGATTCAGGCCAGCAATGAGATAGTGGCCGGGACCGGTTACGGCGTCGCCGGCGCGGGCGCAGGGCACTGAGGGTGCACATTTTTTGGGCCGTTACAGAAACCGGACGCACTCGTGACCGGTTTTCATAAACATGAACACTTCTCATTTAAATTAAAGTCATTCAGTTACGACGGAAAGTGGGCAACTTGTATTTTATAGATTTGAGCTCATCTCGTCCAAAACGACAATTTTTGATTTAATATAAATTAAAACTTACAGTTTTGACGGAAATCATGTAAAAAGTATACTCGTGGTGAATTGAGCTTTCCAGGAACTTTGTGATGAACTAATTTTCCACAGCGTACCAAATGATTGGTTGTCTTAATTCTTCCTAATCGTAAGAAACAAGAACGATATAAACCCGAACTGCGACAGCTTGGTAATTTTGATACAATTAAGTTATCTGGTAATTAATTTGTTACAATTGCGATTGCGTACACAAAAATGGTAGCTTTCGAGATTTGGGCTGCCGTTTCCATATCTTTATAGCCTTTTTTAAAATATTGGCCTTCAAGAATTTCAGTCACTCAAACTGATGTAAAAATGTGTCCAGAAGTGCATGAGTCATCACTTGTTCTTTGCTTGCTCCTTTAATTGTACTCATTAAAAGATTCTCAGTAATGAATTACAGGAATGATACATTGTTGGATTAACCAGTTGTCGAAATTATTTTATTTGTCACAGAGATAATAAGAGCTTTTTTTTAGTCGCATTGAATGTATTAGAATCAATTTATAATAATAATAAAAAAATACGTACTTACCTTAATATGTTATTTCCTAAATAATAACTTATTGCTATAAACTCCCAGTTATTCACATTTCCGAAGGGCTACAGTGAAATAATTGGGGATAAAAATTTCCGTTTTTATTACCATACTATTTACCTAACGGTGCAGAATTATCAACCTCAAGATAAATGACCAAATCAGTAATCACGCCTGACCGTATTTATGCATTGAGCTCAACAAAATTCTTTGCCGAAAAACAAACAAAACAAGATTCTGTGATTTCCTCGGTAACAAACAATGGCACAATCACAAAAGTTTAAATAACAAACACGTAAACAAAAGAGAACATCTGTTGCTCCATTAAAGACAGTAAATATTTTGAAGATCAAACAAAGGATGAGGAACGTATTCAGGTAAAGAAACGAAATCACATTCAATACAATGATCACAATACAACATTGGGCATGCCTACAGCTGTCGAAGATTATTTGAAACATACGGTTAGCACAATATCTTTTTTGAATACAAAGATGAAGAAAAAGGAAACATTTTAAGAAATCTAATGAATCTTATGTTTTACTTACTTTAACCATCTTTAACAGTGTTTTCACTTATTTGATTTAGGTAGAACTTGTACAATTCAACAAAAAGATTATATCTTTGGGCGTTTTGGCATTATTCGCACATTACATTAGAATATTCTACCTCAAGAAAATTTCGCCAAGGATTGGGAATTGAAAAATCTAGGAAATCCAGTTCAGTGTTGCAACAACTCTTTACAATCGACACTTCAAGACGTTGCCATAAAATATTTTCAGAATTCGAGGAGACTTATGAATCCTAAACTCGCAAGGCAATATTGAAAGTAATGTTACGGATAAGGGATCGCTAACTCATGGACAGATGAGTGGTTAAAGACGATTTTTCATAACCTTGATATCATTGTACCTATTCAGACAGCAAGAAGTTTATTGATTTAATGTTGTTGGACATTACCAGTAAAGAAAGAAATTGGGGCATAGATCTAGGCTTAGCTAGAATGATTGAAGTGGGAGATGAACAGGCCACTCCGTTTGCAAGATTAGCTTAGGATTCATTAGTTAAAATAAAAATTAAACGTACAATTTACAGTTCTTTAGTCAGACCAAGCCAAGAATTTTGTGCAAAAAACAGAATTTCTCTTTGTTTAGATACTCTTGTTTATTAATTTCTTATCAAATACATTTTGTTGTATAGCACATTGAAATTTAATGTGTTTCATTTTAAAATTACTGTTTATAAAAGGATTAGTCGCTGTTTAAATCATCTATAGCAGAGGCTTATGACGATGTTATAGGAATTGTCACTGTTTTTAAAATTGACGCTACATTTTGCTTTCAAGCGCAGTTTTAAATCAAAGGGATTGCGAAATTGAATTTTTTCCGCTTTATCGCCTCGAATTCTGCGAATTATTCAATACAGAATATGAAGTAAGTAGATATGTAGTGATAGTGAACTCTTTGCTGTTTAAGAAACGGTCAGCGGATACATTAGCATGGTGGACACGCACCGTCGGCCGCCGCCGCCGGCGCAGGAACGGGCATACCACATCTCAGCAATATTGATACTAACTTTAAATAAAACAAGTGATCCGATCGTTTAAACGGATTTTTAGTTGATCCTTTTTTGAGTTGTGATCACGGTCGGCGTGTCGGAAAAGGGGCAGCCCACGGGACTTAGCAAATTTTCGAAATTTTTACTATTTTCTGGCTGTTCTTTCACGTTTACAAGGGGAGCTAATTCATACAGAGCTTCGCCGTTTTTATAAGGATTCTTTGATGAATCAGGTTTAAGATTGTTTAAAGGGGAACAATAGCTTCCGGAATAATGAAGGGGAACCACAAAGGCCCGGATACGTAAGGGTGACTGCGAATAAAGCTTAACACCGCGCCACGTACTTGATTTAAAAAAAACGGTAGCGCAAAGTTTTATGATCATCTTTTCAATCACAATTTATCGCATTGATCAGCGGATCCAGCACGAGACACTTTCATGTGAGCATAGCCAGCTTAACCTTCGAGTTCAAGTTTTCAAACCTTAAATTTTGGAGCTGCTGATCCAAATGAACAGTTCCAAAACTGCTGCGTTCAATGGATAGCAGCTGAGATTAACGGTATCCTTCGAGGCACCAAAACGATCGTGATATTTGCCACTATGGTCACTCCGGGTTGTGACTTAATTTTTTTTTTGATGAAGGTAGACACCGACCACCTCGTGGACGTTGCTTAGATCTCACTTAACCACAGGAACCACTAAGGCTAGGCACAAACAACACCTGGAGACGTACATGCGTGAGGCAGGCGAGGGCGACGGCGAGTGCGAGCAGCAGCGGGGGCAGGGCGCGCGCGCGGCGCATCTGGTCAGCGCAGCGCGCATGCCGGTCGCATGCCGCGCACTCACACAACACTCACTGCCGGTACACTTCACAACACACACGTGCGCTCGCCGCGGGGCTCGGGCGCAGACTGCCGCCGGCGCCGCGCTCCCCTCCCCTTTCCCCGCGCGCCTCCCCCGGCTTTTAATCCCGCGCGGATTTATTTTTATTGTGGGTCAGGTTGGCGGCCGCGGAGAGGCTCGCTGGAGTCACGCACGCCGCGCCCTGTTGCCCCGCGCGCTCCCTTCGCTCGACGCTAGGTGCCGCCGCGGCCGCTCGCTCTTGGGTTCAAAATGAGTGTGATTTCCATTAAACAGTAGTGTTAAGCGTTTTTTAGAAAACTGAGGGAGAGGGTTAAATTATTTTCTGCAGATTCTCATTTAATATATGGGGTGAGTATATCGAAAATTTAATTGGTAAACTCGCCACTCTAGGTATGGCGAACAGTAGGTCGCGCTCGCGCCATTGCAGTCCTCATACCAAAAGCTCAATAAGTAATAGTTTCTGACTTCGGAATTTGGTTCTGTGGGGTGACTAATCAGTTAACAAAACTTTAGGGGCTTGTCCTCCCCGTGAAATTAAATATCTTTTCCCAAGCAACTTATTTGAAGTTCTAAAAAAAGGCAAAACACTTTTTTCATACGAGTATTTCGACCTATGTTCCTTGGAGGAGCAAGTTGTTCAGTTTCGTGGGCTGATTCACAGCCTTAATTTTCGCTAAAAGTCACTCAGTATGTTGCAACAATTTTATAGTAAGTATGGGGAATTTTAAGAAGCTTCACGAACGATATTAAATGAAATTGAAACTGAAATAGAAACGTTGAAACGAATATGTATGCGCGAATATGTGTACGGATAATACACTTTTAGATAAATGTTTTTTTTTTTAATTCGATTATTAATTATAATAATATGGGACTAGTATGTCGGCTGCCTACTAGACTAGCATTATCGGCCTGCTTTTTCATGTACTGTATTCTAAAGGACCCATTTGTATCTTGAGTCCTTCGGGACCTAGTGTGGGTCTTTGAGTGTGTGGCACAATTTTTATTAACCTTTCGCTTCGTAGTTTAGTTCGATACCCCTGTCATATCGGAAGTCTCTTCACATCTTCAAGATGTAGCACGCGCTTTCAAGAGTCACGATTTGAAAAGACCGTTTTACAAAATCAATATGTCAGCGACAGCACATGTTTAGTTCAAAACGGCTCGGTGCCGGTGCGCCGGCACAGGTAGTTCCCACGGGGCATTAATATCACAGTATGCGCACGTACAGCACAGTATGGATGCTTACTTTACACTACTACATATATATTGCAGCAGGCCAAGTACGAAAGTGACAACGCCGCGACAACACCGCGGTCCTATGTCAAAATATCAACATTGACAATGCCATAGGGCGAGCAAGCCTTTACGTGAGACCCTCGCGCAATCAAAGTGAAGTTTCAGCGTGAGCCGAGCGCGAGTTTGTCGTTATTGTGCTAGAGCTGCAGGTAGTAAGTACGCAACGAATGGATAACACATCAAAGTAACACCGTATCCATCAATAAGGGTCACATATACCCGGTTGCTTGTCTTTTTTTTACCATCGACATAAATAGAGGGGTGTTATAAGTTTGAGGTGTGTGTCTGTGTAGCAGTGTGTCTGCTGTGGCATCGTAACTCCTAAACGAATGAACCGATTTCAATGGGGTTTTTTGTTTGAAAGCTGACTTAACCGAGATGGTTCTTAGCTAGTAGCCCATTTAACGAAGGAAAAATAGGGGAAATAATTCGTGTATAAGCGAATTTTGGCATAGTTGTAGGGAATGGTGTCTGAAGCAACATACCTACTGAAAGTACTGATGGATGGGGGTGGAGCTAACGGGTAGGGGGCGGTTTAAAGGTCCTACTTTTAGGTTTTTCTTAAACAACTTTTAAACGGTGGCCCATAGCAAAAAAAATATTTTACTCAAATAATCCACATAAAATTCTCTACAAAAAGGTTCTGTATACTTTTTCGCTGGGATCAATATTTACTAAGAAACTAACGGCTACTTCTGATTTTTTATATGTTGTTAGGACCACTACCAGTATCGTATATCTTCGAAAGACCTGTGCTAATTTCCTAAGATTTCAGGTAAATTATTAGGGAAATCGCGAAATTTTTGCACTTTTTATGGTTAAAAACATTGCGTGAAATGAAAAATATTGTTCGTTTAAGATTTGGCAGCCATCTGGCCTTATCAGCTTTTTTTAAAATTTCACTTTTTTTGGTTTTTTTTTTATATTTTTTTGTATTTTCTCGATTAGTACAGATAGAGCTGGTTCCAATTAGGCGAGGTAGGTCATTTTCTATGGATGTCATTTTATACTTTAAAAACGTATAAATTTTAATTTTAAACGCATACTTTAGGATTTATATTGAGCATACTTTAAAAAGTGCGAAAATTTCTGGGTTTTTCTAGTGTTGCAAAATTAGCACAGGTCTTTCGACGCTGTAAACTTGGATATACGATACTGGTAGTGGTAACAACATATAGGTATTAAAATCAGAATTAGCCGTTAGTTTGTTGGTTTAGAAATTTCTCGTGTTAAATATGACTGGCGTAAAAGTTTCACTGACCATATTTTTAAATTACCGTTAATTGATCACACATAGGTTTATGCATATATAATGTGGGTTATCTACCTACTTTCATTTACAAATAAAATAAATACGCGAAAATAAAACAGATCAGTTCAAAAGCTTGCCACAACTTATCAAACCATCAAGAAATGAAAAGAAACTTCTTCCCTTTGTGTTTTTGAAATCCAGATTACATACGGCACCCGCTCCTGGAGGAAGGAGTGAATGCGACCGGTTTAATGAGCGCCCCCCCCTCCCCCTGACCGCCCGGGGCGCTGCGGGGCGGGGGCGCAATCACAGCCCGCGGCCAGCGCAGGCGCACGCAGCCTCCGGTTATTTTTAGCGAAAGAACTGGTTGCATGCACTCCCGCGCAGGTGCATTCCCCGAGGCACCGCCTCGAGTTGCCTCGCGATTTACTTATTGTAAAGTAACTATGGAAATATGGAAGAGACGTGTTGGTGGTTTGTCGCATATTACGGCACGCGCATCGTACGGATGACAACCTGCGCGCGCGCACGTGACTCGCGTCCCGATGCGTGGCCATTCATGCACCGTCACTGGACACTATTTAAACCAGGTTAATTCACTCGCTGATCTGATCAGTATACAAAGAGACGTGCGCTTGCGCCGGTCATTGATAGCCGTGGGAGACGTAGAAGGCAGAGTATTCATAACATTGTGTAAACGAGCTAATGCGAACAATTACCGCGTCGTGTGCGCGTCTGCTTCAATAAATAAAACAAAGTTTGAAGAGAGACGGGTCCAGTCGATCAAACAAACCTGTCTCCCACTCCCCCCACACTCCCGCGGAGAGAGAGCACTGCTTTCAATGTTTACTCAAACCGTATTAGAAAAACGAGGGTCAAAATTAACGCATCTCGAAGCTTGTTGTCCGAGCAAACAGGTCGTCGTTAGAAAAACAAGAGTGTGGACTGGACAGGTGGCCAGACGCGCGTCGCTTCGGCCAGATGTGGGCGGAGGAGAGAAGATGAGCGAAAAGTGCTTAAAATGTCACTTTAATGAAATAAGAGATGGTAGAACACATTTGTAAACGATGAAGCTAGGTTTCCATTTGCTATTAGAGGTTATTTGAAAGAGATAGTTCGTCATTACCTTAATTTTGTAAGGAGGCTGAATGCGTTTCATTCCTTAGCTTCTTCATCATAACCGTTTTAACTCCTCTGATTCAGATTTCTTTTTTGAATTCAAAATAACCCATCTATGGGTTATTTCCTTCTACCTGACACCCTGACGGTGACGTATTCGGGCTTGATTTTCAGTCCTCCAGCTCAAGCACAATGTGCTCGCAGTGAAATGTCAAAAAAGTGTCAAAATGATAACGCAAAGGGGCGAGCAAGGCTTCGCGCAATCAAAGTGAAGTTTCAATGTCATCTGTAAGTGGCGTGAAGCGCGAGTTGTCGCGTGCCGTGCTAGCTTTGTTGGTAGGACAATTTAGTATAATAAATTTAATCACTACAGTACAATGCTTTTCCTTATTTTATTTATTATGAGATTCTTGACCTCTTGACCTCAATCTTGACCATGAAGGTAAAAGAAGAGGTCGACCATGGAGCGAGCTAACCCAGAAAATGCCTATAAAGGCACCGGTACTCCTACGCTCAGATGGAACACAGCAAGCTGTTTGGCGTCGGACTGCGGTAGGAACCAACCAGTGTCTCATGCGGTGTGGTAGGCTCTGCAAAGGGCCGTCTGGTTTGCGGTAGGTCGCAAACCAGACGGCCCTTTGCAGAGCCTACCACACCGCATGAGATCATAATAGGACGACACCTCAGATTCAGAAAAAAATGAAGTGTCGTTGCCTGGGATGGATTACTCGGAGGCAGGTCTCATTTGTGTTTCCTTAGTCGCCTATTACGACACCCACAGAAAGAAATGGGGTGGTGTTATTCTCAACCGATCACCACATGGCAAAAAATCTAGAATCCTCCCTGAAGAGTCTCAAGAATGCTTTGCCACTGTGTTAGAATCGATTTGTTTTTCGTATATATAAGGCGAAAGATTAATTAATCAACTCCTCTATATGTAGGTACAGACAACAGCAAATCAGTATGAGCACTATACGATTACTGTTACTATTATAAACGAATTAAAGACGACATTAAGGTCCACATTTACAGTGTCATAGTATTAAAATTACGAGTTTAAAAAGTGGCTCTATATGCCTTTCATTGGTGTAAATATCTACACTCAACAGCACTGAAGCTTGACAATTTATAATTGGTATATCGTTTTTATTCCGCGTAATTAATAAGAGAGCATAATTAATACATTACTTTGCTAGGCTCAGTTTTTTGTTCAGCTGAGTTGAGTCTTTAATAAGCTCTGTTTACGTAAGTAAATACATATAAATCCATGTCACTGTTTGGCTTGATAACAACCATAATTTCAGTAAAGTAGTCTAATGTAGTAGATAATTTATAAGTGATAGAACTAACAATTTTTTTGATGTATTTGCCGGAATCTTGTAGGTAATGGCTTCTTGTAACCTTTATATCTGGATCATCATACTTAATAGCTGTAAAATTTCTTAATAAAAAAAAAAAAGAAACTAGAATTTGACCAACGTCGTCGCTTTCGTTGTAATTATAAACTATGTGTTTTTGTTGTGTGTTAGTACTTTATACTTCTGTGTCAGTCAAGCTAGATAACAACAGAATGGAATAAGTAGTACAATGCGAACATGCGCAGACTGAATGGTGTTATTATAAATCCGTTTAACTACTATGTTTTGTCACCGTCAATAAAATTAATGAGGTCTAGTAGCCGAAATAAGGAATGTTTGCGTTGCGTCCGACGGCCGGTGGAGAGGTGAGGATTAATTTATGGACCGGCTTCGGCAAATAACGAGCCGAGCGTCGAGTAACGAGGCAGGAATCCGAGGCAGTTCGCCGAATGGGAATAAAGAGTGGCCGCGGGTCGGCCAGGTACCCCGGCCCGCCGGTCGGCAGGTTAATTAAGGCCGCGGGGGATGAGGAAAGACAGAGGGACGGGATCCTCACAAAATTTTTGTCAACGTCTAAATTGTTAAGCTAAATGACGGCTCATTAAGATTTGATTCAAAATGAGAGCAGATTAACAAGCGCGTGCGACGCTATCGGTTGCGCAAGCGGCGCGGGGCGCGGATGTCGCTATCTCTTCCGCCGCCGCTTCGTACTTTGCGCATGACATCGCGCATATTTTTTGCTGTGCGATAAATTCTTGGTTCAGAGTCTTAATACCAATGGGTGGGTTTCTACCTTAGGGACAATAGAAGCAGAAGAACTGCCCGTTCCTGGCATTGAGACGACCACTCCTGCGCAGTCCTAAAAACGACAGGGAAGTTAACAACGCACTGCAGCGTTTATAGCACTCTGGTAAAAAGTTACAGTAAAATACGTTGTCATAAACACACGACTATTGCAGTTTTCTCTTTGAATTTTTTGTGACAGGTTCTCTCTCTGCATTCTCTGCCTACAATGTTTTGTTATCTGAGGGTGGTAAAGAGTCAATGAATGTATAAGTAAGTACCTTAGCTATTATGCAAATTATGTTTTCCTGAACATCGAAGCTAAAGTTTTTATAGCATACAATATAGTTCTACACCAATATTATAAAGAGGAAAGATTTGTATATTGAAACATAAGGACTCTGGACCGATTTCAAAAATTCTTTCGCCATTAGGATGTTACATTATCCCTGAGCAACAATGGTAGACTACATAATTTTTCCGAATCCCCACGGGAACCAAGTCCCGAGCGGAATGCTAGTTAATTATACAAAAGAACTTGCATATTAGAAACATGGTCTACATGGGGCAGGGAACATTATGAATTGACTATACGGGGCTTTAGGTAAATCTCTTTCAACCTCTCGGGTGGTAAATCAGTCCATGAAACTGAACAACTTTCCCAAGGAACAAAGGTCGAAGTATAAAATAAAAATTTTGACGTATCCCATACAAAATGCGCTATCAGCTGATGCAGTTTGTATGGGAACTAAAAAATTTGTTTTCGTATTTCGACTTATGTTCTTTGGGAAAGTTGTTCAGTTTCATGGACTGATTTACCACCCGAGAGGTTGAAAGAGAGATACCTAAAGCCCTGTAAAGCAATACATCACGAGCTTCTCCGTGCTTCGAAGGGTACGTTAAAGCCTCGGCTGTTGTCGGTTGCCTCACTAAATCCATACGGGAGTTTGGATAACTCTGATAATGGGTTACAATCAGCTGCAGAAACATTGATTAAAATTAAATCTTCTTTAAATATAATGCTGTCCTTGTGTACGTTAACAAGACGGAAAGTGACAGTATGATTTAAAGAAGCAAGTGGCTGTGTGGAGAAGGCCGTGTGGTGATCGGTTGAGAATAACACCACCCCATCTCTTTCCGTGGGTGTCGTAAGAGGCGACTAAGGAAACAAAGTGAGACCTGCCTCTTAGTAATCCATCTTAGGCAACGACACCTGAGTTTGTTTTCAACCTGAGGTGGCGTCTTATGGTCTCATGCGGTGTGGTAGGCTCTGTAAAGGGCCGTCTGGTTCGCGACCACCCCCTACCGAAGTCCGACGCCAAACAGCTTGCTGTGTTCCGTCGGTGCGTGGGAGTACCAGTGCCTTAATTGGCATTTTCTGGGTTAACTCGCTCCATCGTCGACCTCGTCTACGACCTTGGTCAAGATTGAGGTCAAGAGTTAACCCATCTCATAATAAAAAAAAAGAAAAAAAAAAGCATTAACTCTTATGGTAGTTTCTGCAACTAGACGAGTTGGCTCAGCCAGCCTGAGACACATGATAAGGAAGAAAGTACTGTTACGATACCCGTAGGGGGGAACTTCCACGCTGGGAGAAAAAGAAAAACATAGAATGTGCCAGCTGCTTACTCTGCCCAGGCATACTGTAAAAGTCAGTAAGTGGGACGCGAGGGTTTTGCTATATTGAGGGCGAAAGGCTGACATACTCTTACCACTTAAATCATATATATATATATTTTAATCTGAATGTCAAACGTGGTATCAAATTACATTAGATATTGACCTCTTTAACATCAGTGCCACATCACGTCCTTTTTTTTAAACACATTTTCAGTCTGATTGGCGCGGATAGCTTGCAAAGCGAATTAAATGTATTGTTTAATGCTTAGTAAATGAGCTTTGACCGCTCATTTATTGTTTAGTCGAGTCTGACCAGCAATCTTATATTGTAATCGTCTTTAATACCATTGCTTGATATCAGCACAAGCCGCTTGTGTCTGCAACGTGTCAGTTTGGCTATCAATCCATATTGTTACTAATTGTTTAACCACTGTATGTTGTAAGTCGCAGCTGTTGGTATCCCAAATAAATAAAATAAATAAATAAAACCACTGATGCTCTGTCTAAACCAATGGGGATTATAGGCGTGAGGGTTTGTATGTAGGGGGGAGAGGGGAGCCGAGCCCAATAGTTTTTTACATTTTTAAACGACTTCAAAAAAAAGGAGCTTATCAATTCGACCTGTATGTATAAATGTTTGTCCGCGATTATTCTCATGTAAGTAATTTTTATTATGAAAAAAAATTAAACCGACTTCAAAAAAGCGAAAAATAAAGACAACATAGTTTAATGTGCCAAGGCAAATAAGTTTGATAGGCCGCCTTCGCACCAACTTCAAACAGATCAGTAGGTACTGCGATACACATTAAATGATGTTTTCTTTACTTTTCGATTTTTTGAAGTCAGTTTCATTTTTTCTTAAAAAAATATTTTAATTTGATTTAAATTGGAAATAGCAGAGCATGACTCAGCGTTAAAAACGATCGTAAACGCTGAAATTAAATTAGTTCCCGACAAGTTCCCGCGCCGTGTGAGGTGAGGTCGAGAAAGGGGGGTGAAGGGGGGGCTGGGGTGTAATCCAATTTATTAGCTGCGGGACCTGTTGTGCCTCCCTGCAGAGCCCCGATTCTGTAACTTAAGTTGTGTGTCGATGGAATGGTCGCCATTTTATCCGTTCAGTACCCTATTCTAGTCTTCACCATTGGATTCGAAACCGACGCACAGAAAAAGTCAGTGCATTCCTCTCTTGCAGTATCTATATGACAGTGATGGGTATGTAGTCTTGTCAAATATTGGATTCGAGGCAAATGATGTACAATACGGGTGGTGACGAAATTGAGAACTATCCAAATTTCATGCATCTAATGACGGCTGCTTTGATTGGTGGCGTCACCGCCAACTGAATGTTCAGTTGGATAGTTTGCAACTTCACGTTCGGTGGGCGGTGGCGCTGCTGGTCGGGGTGGTTGTTAGCAAGTATATGAAAATTAAATCGTTGAATTACTCGAATTAACTGGTTTTGTGGTTCAACCCGCACTGAATTTAATAACGTTGAGGGTAGACTCACCACTCCGATGACAGCTTGCTGAGACAGCAACAGTCTACCTGTAACCACGGCGCGTGCAAGCGCGTCAAAACGTCGGGAAATATAGGTTATATCATGATATATACGCGAATTTAGCTCCGTTTTAATATTTAATTAATTAGATAGTTCTCAATTTCGCTACCTGCAGCTCGAGTACGATGGTGATAGCGCGCGTCATGCGCCGCGATCCTATGTGAACATTGACAACGCCAGAGGGCGAGCTAGCCTTTGCGTGGATCCCTCGCGCAATCAAAGTGGAGTTTCAGCGTCAACCGAGTGGCGCGACGCGCGAGTTTGTCGCCATCGTGCTCGAGCTGCTGAACAGCCGTGTGGTGATCGGTTGAGAATAACACCACCCCATTTCTTTCTATGGGTGTCGTAAGAGGCGACTAAGGAAACACAAATGAGACCTGCCTCCTACTAATCCACCCCAGGCAACGACACCTCAATTTGTTCTGAATCTAAGGTGTCGTCCTATGGTCTCATGAGGTGTGGTAGGTTTTGTGAAGGGCCGTCTGGTTCGCGACCACCTTCCTACGGAAGTCCGACGTCAAACAGCTTGCTGTGTTCCGTCGGTGCAAAAAATAAAAATTCAATTCAATTCATTTATTCCTTAACAATAAATTAGGAGTGCCAGTGCCTTATAGGTATTTTCTGGGTTGACTCGCTCCATCGTCGACCTTATATATGACCTTGGTCAAGATTGAGGTCAAGAGTAAACCCATCTTAAAATACATAAAAAAAACAAATAAAAAAGATCCATCGACACACAACTTAAGTTACAGAATCGGGGCCCTGTGGTGCCTCCAGACTACACGCAGAGGCTCCCGACAGTTCATTGGCTTCACGAGAGTGCGTTACGAACATGAGGTATGAAACGACTCACTTAGGACATAAGTTTCACACTTAAATCCTTGCTGTTACTTTGTTTTAGTTAATTTGCCATAGGGATATCTTTATTGAATTTTTTTGTCAGTTAATTTATCAGATTATCAATCAGTTATCGTTATGTAACGGTTTTATTTAGCTTGCTCTGTTTGTTTATTTATTTGGGTCAAATCTAGTAATTGAAATTTGATCCCCTTCCTGTTGACGGATTCATCTGAAAGGTACACACCTCTAGTTCTGATTACAAAACAATTTAATTCGATATCTTTGTAAATCCAAGATGGCTGCCGCTACAAAATGGCCGATTTTATCTGTCACTGTAAATAAATTCTATTCTATATGAAAATTAACATTGTGTGTGGATGCGCTCACTTACCCGAACAACTTTTAAAACAAAAAACCGCATCAAAATCGGTGTACTCGTGGAGGAGCTACGATGCAACAGACAATCACACAGATACATAGAACATACGTCAAACTTATAACACCCCTCTTTTTTAACGGGGGTTAAAAATAAGACGCATGCAACCTCGTTACTGACTGTTTCAGTGGAGTTTAGCAATCACTTATAATTGTAGTGATCCTGTCAAACCAAATTTAGGATAACTACAATCTACAATGGGCGCAAGACTAAGTGTCGTAGTTTATGGCGGCGGTTCGATGTTGTGCGCAAACGCAAGCCGACTGGATCTCACGCAGAATGGTAACATTTAAGAAGATTTTTCGAAGTGAAAACTTCTTTAGCGGCGTTGTGCACTTTGAAGTATGGGTAAAAAATGTTAAACTCGCGTCAGGATACGTGACCTGATCGAAAATTCGAAAGACGGAGGAAGAGTAGACCGCAAGTAAGTAAATGTTCAAGTTTTCACTTCTGCCGGCACTCCCGGAGTGCAGCCAGTTTACATGTTTTTTTACTAAATATAATATATTTTTTACTAGCTTTCCGCCCGCTACTTCGTTTGCGTGAAAAAGTAGCCTATGTCACTTTGCACCCCTCAATTTATCAATCAAATTATCTGTCAATAACCATGACGATTGACAGTTCACTTAGATCGTACGAGCATTTCTCTCTGCAAAAGAATGCAATTCTCTGCCTGCGTCTGTATTTCCGAGCTCATATAACCCGAATCTCTTAAGTTGGAGTGAATAAGCTTCTTTTGATTTGCTCCATCATCTTTGCCCTGCGTACCCATCACATCACACTAATATTTTAATGGCAACAGCTGGTCAGTGTGTGTGTTTGTTACATCTTCAAGCTGAAACGTCGGGACTAATTTTGATCAAATTTGGTAGGTATGGAGGTAGCTGACATCCTGGATTAACACATAGGCTACATAATTTTCCCAAATTCCCACGGGAACTAAGTCCCGGGTGGAAGATCGTACTATATTATAAACTAATGGCTCTGTGAGCTGTAAACCTCGCGAGTCAACACTTTTCGAAGTGGCTGAAAACCAAAAACTGAATTAAAAAAAAAAAAAAACTATATAGTTACCAAACTTTCTCACGAAATTTCACGAGAAACGGCGAATAAATGCGACCTGTAGAGGAGAAGAGCCGGACAAACAGACACTTTAATTGTCATATCTTTTGCTTTTGCTCTGTGGGGTTTCATAACGCTCTGGAGAACGCAACGGTCCAGTCAGAGGTGCAGCGAGGCAGGTGTCGAGATGTCCAGATATCTCTCTTATATGGAGATCAACAATACAACGGTTAGCCTGCGCGGGCGCAGCGTCGTATCTCGAATCGACGCCATTAGCGCGTATCCGGGACGCAGGCTGTCACCACCGCAAGATACCATCTTATCGGCAATTCAAATGTAAATTAATAGATCTCCGAAGTCGAGGTGGGTCTATAAAACCTAGGTTGCGAAATAAATTTGCCTATACAGATCTTACTGGTGCCTGTTTCACGGGAGAGCAGCCATTTTGTAGAGAACGCCTCAAATGAGAAGTCTAGATACCTAAGAGCCAGCTGTACTATTTCTTAATAGATAAAGTGTTCTATTCTGTTTCAGAATTTTTAGACTATGAGATTTGAAATTAGGTATGTATATGCTATCGACATTCTATCCATTCAATCAATAATATTATCAATTTGACAAAATTTAACTATTAATTATAACTTATCGCATATAATGCATGGACTATAATATTTATTTCTATTTAATACCTTAACATTTTTAATACTTCCATAATACATATATTGACCACCATCAATGTAAATAAGTAACTCTAGGAATGGCTCATTTCATGACTCCGGATCTCGTCTCGTTATCTTGCACATACATAGATATATACAGGGCTTTAGGTAAATCTCTTTCAACCTCTCGGGTGGCTTATCAGTCCATGAAACTGAATAACTTCCCCAAGGAACATAGGACAAAATACGAAAAAAAAAATTTGACTTCCCATACAAATTTCCCATACAAAAAGCATACAGCGCATTTTGTATGGGAGATAAAAAAAAAAATTTCGTATTTTGACCTATGTTCCTTAGGGGAAGTTGTTCAATTTCATGGACTGATTAACCACCCGAGAGGTTGAAAGAGATTTACCTAAAGCCCTGTATATTGTGAACAATTTCACTGCAACGTTCTATTTTGCATGCTGGTGACAGCTTGAATGTGCGAACAAAATAATGTAACTAAAGACAATTGTATTTACCACATTTCAGCGAATAAAGATATTTGATTTGATTTGATCTATACTAGAGTAGGTATTGATTGTCTCTTTCTCTCATTATCAAAATGATAGATCAGAGTCTGAGTCACGTTCAGTATTACAGAACAGACCTAAGAGTTTTTACCGTGTGGTGATCGGTTGAGAATAACACCACCCCATCTCTTTCTGTGGGTGTCGTAAGAGGCGACTAAGGAAACACAAATGAGACCTGCCTCCTAGTAATCCATCCCAGGCAACGACACTTCATTTTTTTCTGAATCTGAGGTGTCGTCCTATGGTCTCATGCGGTGTGGTAGGCTCTGTAAAGGGCCGTCTGGTTCGCGACCACCCTCCTACCGAAGTCCGACGCCAAACAGCTTGCTGTGTTCCATTGGTGCGTGGGAGTACCAGTGCCTTTATAGGCATTTTCTGGGTTAACTCGCTCCATCGTCGACCTCATCTTTGACCTTTATGGTCAAGATTGAGGTCAAGAGTTAACCCATGTTTAAAAAAAAAAAAAAGAGTACAATTTTTTTGTATGAAGTTATAAGCATTCACGGGCTTGATGTCTGTGTCTCTGTGTGAGGTTAATAACTTAATATAATGCTTTTTGAAGTGAAAACTTCTTTAGCGGCGTTGTGTACTTTTTGGATGGGTAAAAAAATGTTAAACTCGCGTCAGGGTCACGTGACCCTGATCAAAAATTCGTAAGACGGAGGGTGAAGTGAAAACTTCTTAGACCGCAAGGAAGTAATATGTATGTTCAAGTTTTCGCTTCTGCCGGCACTCCCGGAGTGCAACCCGTTGTTTTTTGTTATAATAATACTCTCCATTAGTATGTTTACAGTTTTCTTAATAAGTATTAAGTGACTATATTCGTAGTGGTAGACCATTTGTGTCACTTTATTTCAGAGTTTCTCAAACTTATGGCCCCTCGTACCCCGAACCGTTTCTAAAAACAAATTCAGCTACTAAAGGTAAATTGACAATAATAAATATGTAATGTGATAAGTGACATTTAGAAGGACTTCGGGACAATTTTAAAATTCTTAAATGACTGCGAAACCTTTCCAAAACGAAATCCAGTTAACTGCTAAAGGTTAATTGACAATATAAATATGCAATATGATAGAAGGACCCGTCATGCCGGCCGGTTTGGTCGAGTGGTAGTGACGCTGCCTCTTGATCGGCGGGTCCTGGGTTCGATCCCCAGTCGGGGCAAACATTTGTGTAAAAAGCAGATGTTTGTTCTCGGGTCATGGGTGTTTGTGTTTGTCTTTGTGTGTTCCAAGGGACCCACGACACAAGGGAAAACCTTAGTGTGGGCCTTTGAGTGTGTAGCGTTTATTTTTTTATTTTATTTTTATATTCTTACCGTCATCATGTAACTTTGATCGCGAACCTCCTACCCACCAAATGGAAAAACCCACTTTGAGAAACCTTATTCAATAAAAAGTAAAAAAATAAAATTAATAGGCACTAGTTTTCAATCGTTCGCTTCGTGTCGAGTGACATTATTTGTTGATTTTTGTGGATTTTATTAATTTTCAAATATTTAAACAGCTGAGTTCAAGAGTAATTATTAAGTTCGGTAACCAATATTCTATTATTATTGGTAAGTTCGGTAACCAATATACGTAAAGAAGCACCTAGCAGAGTACCTGTTCTAGCGGACAGGTTCAGCAGGCATGCGTAGTTGATATAAAACGGGCAAGTGCGAGTCGGACTCGCGCACAAAGGATTCCGTACCATTACCTATAAAACCGGCCAAGTGCGAGTCGGACTCTATAAAAAATCTCTGTCTAACTATCACAGTTCATGAGATACAGCCTCGGACAGACTTTCTATAATAACGAGCAAAAAAATCACGTTTTTTGTATGGGAGCTCCCTTAAATATTTATTTTATTCTGGTTTGTAGTATTTGTTGTTATAGGGCACATAGAAATACATCATCTGCGAAAATTTCAACTGTGTAACTATCACGGTTCATGAGATGTAGCCTGGTGACAGACGGACGGACGGACGGACGGACAGCGGAGCCTTAGGAATAGGGTCCCGTTTTTCCTTTTGGGTACGGAACCCTAAAAAGAAGACTTCATGACAATAGTGCAGTATAATTAAAACAAAGACATATTTAATAGAAAAATTATAGCGTCAGTAGTAAAGACGAAGTGAAAAAAATAGAAGAATCAAAAGAAAAGACGGTCGCGCTCCGCTTTCCAGAAAGGTTTGAAAAATAAAACTATTAAATGCGATCTTCTTGCTTCTGTCTTCACCAACTGTCAGGATGAGAGTGTTTCTCTGATAATTCGGTCGCGCTGCAGTGGTCATGTGCAAGGGTGTGCACTCAAGCGCACTCATATAATTAAATGCTCAGTTTCTGAGCAGCATTACACGCTAATTGAGCGCCCTCGAGGCGTCGGCACCCGCCACCGAGGTTGAGCTTCTATCTATCACCACCGTGATCGGTTACACTCGACAAAATATAATTGTGGCTATGAAAATGGAAAGGTAGAATATGGGGAAAGTCGTTGAGGTTTAGAATTATTGTGATGAGCTTTGTGAATTGACTACCCCGAAAGTTGCACCTTTTACCAAACACAAATACTCTAGGTTTTCACTATTTTTTCCTGATTATTCACTTATTTTTCTATGCAAACATTATTTGGATTTTTCTTGGAATCACAAAATCCAATTGTAATTAACATAATGTTGTGAATAATTAGTTTAAGTGCAAAGTGTAGCCATGTAATGGTGAGCAAATATGAGCATTGAAACCGGCAATAGAATGAAGTAAATAAATTAAACGTACGAGTAACAATGTATAAATTTTACTCAAAATCTTCCTGTTATGTCCAAGTTAAAAAATAAATTTCGTCTCCATACAACTGGAGTGATCAGCTTATTGCCTTACTATGGAAAGCCGAAATTTTTTTTGAGAATTTCGTATGGGTTATGTGCTGAAAGTTCTTCAATTTCATGGGGCAAATCACCCTCTAAAGTTTTGCAAACTTTTTCTTCCTCTTATCGTGTAGGTACAGTCGGCCAAAAAATTGGTTTACCACCTTAAGATTCAATTTCCCCTAGCACATTATAAAACTACAAGATTGATTTTCGCTTGCATAATATTTTGATAGTTTGCCATTGCTTTTTTTGTCATTCGTTACAGTGACATTGTCAACACTTTGCCTCGTGTTCCTAGTTTGAAATGTGACATTAAGCAAATAGCTTTTACACTTTTCCATAGTGTTGTTAGATCTATGACCATTGTTTATAGAAGAAAAACAAAAAGTATTCGTAAAGACCAGAACAAGATCAATGATAGATAGCTAATGTCAAGTATATCATGTGAGAAAACGTCAAGATCATGCATCTCTTTCGTTGTTACATACTGCTCAACCTTAGCGATATTTTGGATACATGGGAAGTTCAGTCAAAAGAGGTAAACAAATTATTTGGCCGACCGTACGAGTATAGTCAAGTATGTGGCGAACTTGGCTAACCCTGTTGTCAGACTTGGTTTTAACGAGTGTGGTCAATCGACAACAGATAACTTATTTAAAGTCAATACGTGAAAGTAGTTGTTATTTTAACCGACTTCAAACTAAGGCTGTTTGTTTTTTTTACTTGAGTTCAAACGGAGCGACGGATTGACGTGGTTTTTGCACACAGGACTGGAGAAATACACACCTTTCATACGAACGAAGTTACGGGCGGGAATCTGGTATTAATGAATTCTTCAATAGCTATATCTTGAGGAGTCGGTCGGCCTCTATGCTACATCGCGTTCGTGCTAGCCCCAACAGAATTCTGTCTGTACTGTCAGACAGGTGAGATTCCCTGCTGCTCCGGCACTGGATGCGACTTCACACCAGTAGTAGTCGGTAGTCGCATCTAGGGCCGCACGCGAAATTTTAATTTTTTATTTTATTTTGTTTATACGTGTGTTGTGTTGTGTGTATTTTTTTTGTTACTAACATTAGGTATAAGTTTTTTGTGATTTACTAACAACTATGGATGTATAATCCGAAATAAATTATTATTTATTTATTTTATTTATTTATAAGGCCTTATTCTCACACACGTCTCGTGTGGGTCCTCTGAGTCTTAACTTGTGAGTCTCTGTTTAGGTATTTTAATGAGGTGCCATTCCGAGCTTCCCCTCCCACCGCCGAGGCAACAGACCAAAGGATTTATGCGCGTGCGCACCGAAAAAAGACCGCGAGTCGTCGCGAGCTCAATAGAGTTTTATATAGTTATAGGTATACGGTTATATGAGACTACTACAATTCGTTCGTTTATAATTATCTTTTTATTATACCTACTTTTTTGATTCCTAATTTATTTTTGTGCTGATTATGTCTAATGCTTACTAATTATAACATATTTTGTAAGTTTTCCTATTATAAGAAATTCTTTTCGGATTTAATAAGAACTTTTCATTAATTATAACTTGCTCAGTGGTGAAGGAAAATATCTATGTCTAATAAATTAAGTTTAAAAAGGTCCTCCAAGCCGCATTGGGCCAGCGTGGTGGTATATGACATAAACCCCTTCACTGTTTCGAAAGGAGGCCCATGCTCCTTGGTGGGGACGTGTATGGGCTGAGGATGATGTTAAAAAAATCAGCAGATACACAACATAGCCATAGACATACGATCACCACACGCAAAAAGATGTAAGCACGACGTTGCAAACAAAAGACATCAACGCGTTCAGTTTTAATTTTATTTTTTATCAAGAACTCAGCTTTCTGCCCGCCTGGACTACAGGTTATATCGCACCTAGCAGTGGGATAAAATGTAGCCTATATCCTTTCCCAAAATCTAATCTATCTCTGTACCAAATTACATCAAAATCGGTTCAGTACTTTAGGCGTGAAAGAGTAACAGACAGACAGAGTTACTTTCGCATTTATAACATTAGAAAGGACGTAGAAATGGGTTAGCTTAGTTTTTGACCACAATCTAACTCAGGGGCAGAGGTGTGATCGAGGATGTAGCAAGCTCAACCAGAAGGTGAGCTTGTTATATTTTCGAAAATATGAGCTCAGAAATACAGACGCAGGCAGGGGTTACATTTAGCGGTGCGCAATATAAAAGATGAAGTGAATTTTACCATGTTTTTTTCTCTTTGAAGATATTTTTTTCTCTTTTCTATGGGTAGAATCAACCTTGAATGTTTTGCTAAAAATAGAATAGAATAGAATAATGTTTTAGTTTAAGAAGCCTGCACTACACAATTACAGAGAACAATACACAAAATAATTCTTGTTGACATTCAATAGTAGATTGTTAGCCGAGGGTGGAAAGAATCAATTCGAGCGCAGCGAGGGCGGCTATAGTCCGAGTAGGAATTGATTCTTTTACCCGTGTTAAACACTCTACTTTTCATTTCGAATATGAGAAAAATAAAACTAGTTGTTTATATAAACTATTTATTGATAATATATAATAATATTAGTAGTACCTAGGTATTTAAAATTAATTGTCAAATTAGGACAATTCGTGGAATTAAAAGTTACATTTTAAATATGGAACTCACCGCGTAATTTTTGCGACTTATTCCACTCAAAAAAGTTTGCGCTAAGTTCACATTGGCTGTTTAGAAACTCACATTGCCGCAGCATTTTTAATTAGTTTTTTTTTTTTACATAAAACTCTTCACAGCTGACAGCAGTTCTATTTTTAAAGTTCAATCCGGCCCTTAGGTGGGAAGTAATTTGTATGAGTTCCCTCCCTATCGAGGAAAGCAGCTTTTTCCACCCAATAATCAGATAAAAAAACACTACTTTCCGAGTATGAGAAATGAAAATGTTTTTTTCTTTACTCCTACATTTGATGTGGAAGCATGAATGTTAAATGTGTATGTTGAAACAATACAGTGATTAATTTACTGGACACATAAAAAAACAGAATCCAAAGCATCCGTCTAGCGCAGTCTTTCCCAACGTGGGCGATAACGCCCCCTTGTGGGCGCTGCAGGCCTAAAGGGGGGCGGTAAGAGACCCAGAAAAAAAAGGGGGCGTTGTGTAGGGCTTTGGGGTCGATTTATAATTTCATCTACCTAGCTAGGAAGACTCTTAGACACCGACTGAGCTCTCGACTCTCGACTACATCTTGTGAACATCAACTAATATTAATTAAGATATAGCTCAAACTCGGTTCGATATAATAGACCGTGGGCAATCATGTTTTAACAAGTTTTTGTTAAATAATCCGATTTGTACATTCCTGTATCAATCGGCTGGTTCTATAAACTTGTTCTTGCTTGTCGAGTACGATTGGGCGTCGAATGAGATAAACGAGTTTATGCACGTTTGTCTTATTCCTGTTGGTGCGTGCTGCTTATGCAATCCTATATAAACGACGTAAATTTATTTTATTTTCATTTGCGGTTTCGCGCATAATAGATAAGCAGTACTTCATTATAACACTTACGTATTTCTCAAAACAAAAAAATGTCGGAAGTAAAAAAGAAGAGACGGCAATACTCTGCGGAATATATTAAATTCGGATTTATTGAAAATCCCACAAACCCGTCGTCGCCTTTGTGTCTTCTATGTCTAAAAACATTTTCGAACGAAGCAATTAAGCCTTCAAGACTGCAATATCATTTGAATAAAATGCATCCAGATAAGAAAGACAAGAATGTAGCATATTTTCAAGACCTAGAGAAGAAGCATAATACTCAGCCAAGTGTATCAAAACTATTTTCGGCGGCTGCTAAGCAAGATGACGACGGACTTCGAGCTTCGTACAATATACCTTTGTTAATTGCTCAAAAAGGCAAACAACACAACATCGGAGAAGAGTTAATTTTGCCAGCAATAAAGGAAGTAATAACTACTGTGCTTCATAAACCGGCCGCAGATATTATCCAAAAAATTCCTTTGAGTAATAATTCTGTGCAAAGACGAATTGATGAAATGGCTGAAAACATTGAAGAATCATTGTGCAATCATCTGAGGACTAGTCAATTCTCAATTCAGCTCGATGAGTCCACTTTACCAACTAATGAAGCGTTGTTGCTATCTTACGTGAGGTTTATTAAAGATGAGAAAATACGTGAAGAACTATTGTTTGCCAGAAATTTGGAGACAGATACAAAAGGCGAAACCATATTCAATACATTGGAAAAGTTTTGTGAAGAGAAAGAGATTCCTTTGAAAAATATTATATAAGTTGCTACGGATGGCGCTCCGGCTATGACAGCGTACCTAAAAAATAAGGCTTCATAGCGTACCTAAAAAATAAAATTCCAGATGTCCTTGCTATACATTGCGTTATTCATAGACAACATTTGGTTGCTAGAAACTTAAGTGAACGACTATTTCAATCACTGCAATATGTCATCAAAGCAGTCAATAAAATCCGTAGCAGCTCTTTGAATGATAGATTATTTCATCAGCTTTGTGTTACTAATGACGAAGATTTCAACCGTTTGTTGCTTCATACTGAAGTTCGTTGGCTGTCAAGAGGCAATTGTCTGATTCGATTTTATAACCTGTTTGACTCTGTGATAGAGTTCTTGGAAACTAAAGATACAGAACTGCGCAACAAGCTCATAACATCAAAGAATGATATAGCTTACATGACAGACCTGTATAAATTGTTCAACGACATGAACCTCCAACTGCAAGGCGATGAACTAAATTTAATTAAAACAAAAAATGTCGTTGCTGCTTTCGCAGCCAAACTGCTTCTGCACAAAAAGAATATGGGCAGACATGAGTTTCACAATTTTCCGAATTTATCAGTATCCTGCAGTAACGTCGACTTGTTTGCCTACTGCCAACATTTGGAAAACCTCCACATTGACTTCACCGAACGATACCAGGACATTTTAAACTTGGAAATACCAGACTGGGTGTTGGATCCGTTTTCAAATGTCAACATAGCAATGTCACCTCAGCTGGAAGAAGAACTTATAGAATTGACAACAAACGAAGAAATAAAAATCAAGTTCAAAAATGGATATCAAGAATTTTGGCTACAAAAACCGATCCTGCAATTGTACCCTGGATTGTGGTCAATTGTTCAACGATTCTTGATAGCATTCCCATCGTCATATTTGTGTGAACGTGGATTTAGTGCTGTGGCAACGCTGCTTACTAAAAAGAGAAATCGTTTGCGTGTTACCGAACGTGGCGACTTGCGGCTGTTTTTGAGTAAATTGGAACCTGATATCAACAAACTTATTGAACAGCATCAGATTCAACCTTCACATTAGTTTTTATATAAGAATTGATTATGTTTGTTTTATTTTCAATAAAAGATACTCTGTCCGAATACTATAAAGTTGCGTTTCAATAATCAGTTATAAGTACTTAGCGGTTTTTAAGTATGTTTAAAAAGGGGGGCGTTAAAAAATAATTTATTCTTAAAGTGGGCAGTAGACAAAAAAAGGTTGGGAACCCCTGGTCT